>BQMZ01000250.1:0-177684 GCA_036984285.1 Chlamydomonas sp. KOR1 | reverse complement strand
AAACCCTAAACCCTAAACCCTAAACCCTAAACCCTAAACCCTAAACCCTAAACCCTAAACCCTAAACCCTAAACCCTAAACCCTAAACCCTAAACCCTAAACCCTAAACCCTAAACCCTAAACCTAAACCCTAAACCTAAACCCTAAACCCTAAACCCTAAACCCTAACCCAGGCATGTGGCTTAGCAAGCCCATGAGCACGCCCGACCCCGGCCCTGGGACCCAACCGCAAGGGGCAGGGTGCACAGCCTGGCAACCTGTGCTGCTGCCCTGCAGCGCCTGGCCCATGGGCGTCTACACCTGCCCGTGGCTCACAAATGCGGGTACGGCTTCCCCAGCTCCTCTCCACCACACGCACCCCGCGCCGCCCGCGCCAGGCCCGGCTGCCATGGCTGCCCCTGCCGGGCACGGGCACGAAGGTCACAGCTTTTCGTGTATGGCTCTTGCCGAGCACGCGCAGCAGGACCTGTAACGGGGAGGCAGCGGGGAGTTGGAAGGGGTGCAACGAGCAGTTCGTCCCAAACCACGTCCGGAGCCTGCACAGCTCAACCGCCACAAGGGCCGGCGTGACGTATCTTCAGATGTGCAGTCCCCAGCTAACATGGCCAAGCTATGATGCCCGCTTCCCATGCCGTCGGCCCCCCCCGCCCTCCCACCCACCTGCGCCAGGAGCTCCTTCAGGTGCGCTGTCGCCCGCCCGCCGCCCACCGGCACCACTTGCTCAACCGCCTGAGACCACCCTTGATCTCCACAACCCAACACCCAGGATCTCCACAACCTTCACCTCCTTGCCCTCGATGGCCCTGCAAACGGAGGGAGACAGGTTGATACATCACGCTGGCAACGGTTCAGAAAAGGGTGCATTGCAGATAGGCTGAAAAAGGCAAAGATAACAGCAAGAATGCATTTATAGGCATGACCAGTGTCAGCGGAACCTGGCCCACACCAATGCGTTCGCTGTTGCAGCAGAGGGGACTGTTGCATGTGCTTGCACATGTGTTGCCATGGTTATGAGCAGGTAAGTGTCCATAGATAATGCTGTGTAAAGGTTGCACAAGGACATGCGCAAGGCACCTGCACAGGTGCCCACCTACCTTCAGTTACCCCCTGGCTGCCCTGCCCTGGTGCCTGTCATGCCATGCCAATCAGCGCATGTAGGGCTCTGGCCATAAGTAGTAGAGCTTACTATACTCTCTGCAAGTAGGGAGGTCAGCCCAGGTGCACTAGCAGCGCAACCAGGGCCTGACCAGGGCGTCCGAAAGTTGCGCTGACCCGTTGACCGCTTCCTCGACTGTCTCTGAACTGATCCGATAAGCAGCCTGAGGAGAAGTTTGCATCGAGCTGTACGAGTTCTCTTAGCGCTGGAACAGGTAAAGACTGAAAGGGGTGGATGGTGGTTGGAAAGCCAAGGGCGAATGGCGCAATGAAGACAGCCTCAAGTGAAGTGTGCTTTAAAGGTTCAAATAAAGGAGTAGCTCACTGGAATGCTACAACTTAGTGCGCTCTTTTGACAGGCCAGGAAGGTGTTGCGAGTCCAGCGCGGGAGAATAGAGGTGTGATAAAGATATCTTGCGGCCACAAAAAATACCACAGCAACAGTTGCAAGTTATACAAGTGTCTGTCGATCAATGGCGCCTTGGTGCCCCGCAGCAAGCGGGCCATAGGCCGTTCTACACAATAGCGATCCGAGCATATGCGGGCTGCGCCCTCATGACAAAGTCATCACGTTGCAAGCACACAAGTAAGAAGAGTGCTAAGTGAGTGCCTGTCCAAGGTTCCGCAGGAAAGCCAGGCCGCAGTGTACTCTTTCCCAGAAGCTCTCGAGCACCAAACACAGCTCATCAATTGATATACTACCTCTTTGCCTACATGCATGCGCACTTTGCTGCGGTTCCGAGCGCTTTCAAGAAACTTTTTGCTCGCTCGGCCCACTCGGAAGTCCGACATGGAGGACTGGGCGTCGTTCCCTTAACTGCATACGATAAAACTATAGGCTTGAGTGTGCTTTATCGTTTGCACTTGGGCTGCACGACACAGCTTGGCTCAGGGCTGACTTGTTGGACAGCTGACTCCCGAGTGGGCACTGTGGCGGCCAAGTCGGCCCTCAGTGAGGATGCAGGCACAGCCAGTGCACCGTACCTGCACCAGCAGCTCATTCCACCTGTACTGAGCACTATATCACGGTATTGTAGATATGGGAGTTGCCTGTAAGCTGGTGGCCCAGCAACCCTACCCTTCCCAGCCAGGCACTAGGTCATGTGAGTGGGCATGGTGGGGCAGGGGACATCACCTGGTAGCTGCATGGGAAGACCTGTATGAGTGCATCTATATGACTGCTATGTGCTGCTGCTCAGCAGGTGCCGGGTCAGTGAGTGGCTGCAAGACAGCTGTGCCCAAGATTGACTTGGTGGAGAGCAGACTCCAAGGTGGGCACCATGGCCCACTCGAAGTCCGACATGGAGGACTGGGCCGCTCCTTAACTGCATACGATAAAACTATAGGCTTGAGTGTGCTTTATCGTTTGCACTTGGGCTGCACGACACAGCTTGGCTCAGGGCTGACTTGTTGGACAGCTGACTCCAGTGGGCACTGTGGCGCCAAGTCGGCCCTCAGTGAGGATGCAGGCACAGCCAGTGCACCGCATCCTGCACCAGCAGCTCATTCCACCTGTACTGAGCACTATATCACGGTATTGTAGATATGGGAGTTGCCTGTAAGCTGGTGGCCCAGCAACCCTACCCTTCCCAGCCAGGCACTAGGTCATGTGAGTGGGCATGGTGGGGCAGGGGACATCACCTGGTAGCTGCATGGGAAGACCTGTATGAGTGCATCTATATGACTGCTATGTGCTGCTGCTCAGCAGGTGCCGGGTCAGTGAGTGGCTGCAAGACAGCTGTGCCCAAGATTGACTTGGTGGAGAGCAGACTCAAGGTGGGCACCATGGCCCACTCGAAGTCCGACATGGAGGACTGGGCGTCGTTCCTTAACTGCATACGATAAAACTATAGGCTTGAGTGTGCTTTATCGTTTGCACTTGGGCTGCACGACACAGCTTGGCTCAGGGCTGACTTGTTGGACAGCTGACTCGAAAGTGGGCACTGTGGCGCCAAGTCGCCCTCAGTGAGGATGCAGGCACAGCCAGTGCACCGTACCTGCACCAGCAGCTCATTCCACCTGTACTGAGCACTATATCACGGTATTGTAGATATGGGAGTTGCCTGTAAGCTGGTGGCCCAGCAACCCTACCCTTCCCAGCCAGGCACTAGGTCATGTGAGTGGGCATGGTGGGGCAGGGGACATCACCTGGTAGCTGCATGGGAAGACCTGTATGAGTGCATCTATATGACTGCTATGTGCTGCTGCTCAGCAGGTGCCGGGTCAGTGAGTGGCTGCAAGACAGCTGTGCCCAAGATTGACTTGGTGGAGAGCAGACTCCAAGGTGGGCACCATGGCCCACTCGGAAGTCCGACATGGAGGACTGGGCGCCGTTCCCTTAACTGCATACGATAAAACTATAGGCTTGAGTGTGCTTTATCGTTTGCACTTGGGCTGCACGACACAGCTTGGCTCAGGGCTGACTTGTTGGACAGCTGACTCAGTGGGCACTGTGGCGGCCAAGTCGGCCCTCAGTGAGGATGCAGGCACAGCCAGTGCACCGTACCTGCACCAGCAGCTCATTCCACCTGTACTGAGCACTATATCACGGTATTGTAGATATGGGAGTTGCCTGTAAGCTGGTGGCCCAGCAACCCTACCCTTCCCAGCCAGGCACTAGGTCATGTGAGTGGGCATGGTGGGGCAGGGGACATCACCTGGTAGCTGCATGGGAAGACCTGTATGAGTGCATCTATATGACTGCTATGTGCTGCTGCTCAGCAGGTGCCGGGTCAGTGAGTGGCTGCAAGACAGCTGTGCCCAAGATTGACTTGGTGGAGAGCAGACTCCAAGGTGGGCACCATGGCCCACTCGGAAGTCCGACATGGAGGACTGGGCGTCGTTCCCTTAACTGCATACGATAAAACTATAGGCTTGAGTGTGCTTTATCGTTTGCACTTGGGCTGCACGACACAGCTTGGCTCAGGGCTGACTTGTTGGACAGCTGACTCCCGAGTGGGCACTGTGGCGGCCAAGTCGGCCCTCAGTGAGGATGCAGGCACAGCCAGTGCACCGTACCTGCACCAGCAGCTCATTCCACCTGTACTGAGCACTATATCACGGTATTGTAGATATGGGAGTTGCCTGTAAGCTGGTGGCCCAGCAACCCTACCCTTCCCAGCCAGGCACTAGGTCATGTGAGTGGGCATGGTGGGGCAGGGGACATCACCTGGTAGCTGCATGGGAAGACCTGTATGAGTGCATCTATATGACTGCTATGTGCTGCTGCTCAGCAGGTGCCGGGTCAGTGAGTGGCTGCAAGACAGCTGTGCCCAAGATTGACTTGGTGGAGAGCAGACTCCAAGGTGGGCACCATGGCCCACTCGGAAGTCCGACATGGAGGACTGGGCGTCGTTCCCTTAACTGCATACGATAAAACTATAGGCTTGAGTGTGCTTTATCGTTTGCACTTGGGCTGCACGACACAGCTTGGCTCAGGGCTGACTTGTTGGACAGCTGACTCCCGAGTGGGCACTGTGGCGGCCAAGTCGGCCCTCAGTGAGGATGCAGGCACAGCCAGTGCACCGTACCTGCAACGCCAGCCACCCTGTTGGGCGTATTAGGTATAGATACATGTCTGCGCAAGGTTTGAGGGCAGCTTGCAGCCGGGTGCACGCATGGTGGGGCCGGGGGCCTGTTCTGGATGGGGCACCTTGGCGGGGGGCTCCCCTGGGCTGTGGATTGCGGGCCGTACCGTATGGCCGCGCCACACTCCGCCAGAACCCCTGATAAGCGTCTTACATCTACATGCATGTTTGTACCAGGTTTGGTGGTAGACCGCAGCCGGGTGCACGCGTTGTGAGGCTGGGAGCCTATTCTGGGTGGTGCAAAAGGGCCGGGGGTTGCCTTGGGCGGTGGTTTGTGGGCCGTACCGTATGGCCTCCCGGCCGCGCTACACAACTCCAGACACCCTGAAGAGCGTTTTTAATGTAGAAACATGCATGTGCATGGTTTGGAGGCTGCAGCCGTGCGTAAGCATGGTGGGGCCGGGAGCCTGTTCTGGGTGGGGCACCAGGGCCGGGGGTTGCCTTGGGCGGTGGTTTGTGGGCCGTACCGTATGGCCTCCCGGCTGCGCCACACAACGCCAGCCACCCTGTTGGCCGTGTTACGTATACGGTAGATACACACCTGCGCAAGTATTGATGGCAGCTCGCAGCCGGGTGCATGCGTGGTGGGGCCGGGAGCCTGTTCTGGGTGGGGAACTGAGCACTGGGGCACAAAGTGCATGGCAGTGGCACTGGGGCACGCACTGTGGTAAGCTGCATCGGGTAGAGGTCAGGTGTCGGCGCATATACAGTTGTTACTGGGGGTGCGACCCCTGCGACTCTTATGACCTGGCCCGTACCGTAGGGGTCTTGGGGGCTGGGGGTGTATGGGGACTGATACTAGGCTGAAACAGTATGTTTGGGTGTGTTGGGGCGTGCCAGGTAGACTGCATGCATGAGGTAGCGGCCCGATGTAAGGGGCCGATTGGGCCCCAGTCCCGCCCGGACTCCTGCAAACCTAGCATTTGGTGTACACCTGACCACTAGTGAGGTATTTGTGCATTCGGGTGGTGCAAACACGGCTGTCACCAGGCGCTGACCACCGCGACAGAGCTCTTCATTTTGCCAACTGGAAATTATGAAACAATTCAACAAGAATATTTATATAACAATGTCACGGTTGCTGGAGCTGCGTGCGGTCGCAAGGGACCTGAGCATGCCCTGCGACCCCTCCCGACCCCTACACGTACTGCCATAGGGGTCGCGGTGCCGTACCGTAGGGGTCGCGATGGGGTCGCACCCCATGCCTATGTTAGTGTTATTACTGGCCAGTCATAACCCATGGGTTACTGTCGTTCTCGTGCACCAGGAACAGGCAATACGGTATGCCCGCTGCTGGCTTGCACTGTGCAACGGTACAGCCAAGTTTCTAGAGGTAATTGTACGGCAGGTTACGGCAGTCAAGCCATGCCACACCTGTACCTGCCTGTACCCAGAAGCCTGTACCCTACAAATTTCGTTGAGAACATACTGAATCACGTATGCCAGGAAGCTGGCACAGGGCTGGCATCTTATTTAATTTTCACTAAATAATCCAGTTTCCAGCCCGCGGAGCGGAAAATTTTGGAGGGATTTAATTGCAACCGACCAAATATCTGCCCCCGACATATGGCTAAATAATTGCCGGTTCACTATTTATGCCACATGCCGAGGCATGATTTAGTCGGGCCCAGCCGGACCCCTCCCCCACGCGCTGCTCTGCGGCCATGCCCCCTCGCCGTCAGCATGCTCCCGAGAGGACAACACGGGAGCATGCTGACGGCACATGCCTTCCTAGTGCACAACTGGCTGGTGTCACCGCAAAAGAGCTACGGCGGCAGTAAGTCAAGTACCAGGGAAGAGAGAATGGGGGCGTTTCCGCAGCCATGCAACGGGATACCGTAGGCGAGAACGAAGTGCATGTTGGGAGCAGGATACCCGTACGGCGCAGGCGTCGCTGGCAGGAAATTATTTCCCTGAGTGGCATCCGGGTGCAAATAATTCCGGGTTCACTAAAGATACGGCCCCAAGGGCCCGGCATTTAATTAGATCCGACGTATGGGCTTGGCGGAAGATGCCAGCCCTGAGCTGGCAGCACAACTGCGTACTGCAGTGCGGCAGGCCCAGCAATGAAGTTATCCGCCGGGGTACATCACAGTGTTCGCACTATGGTGCAAGGCGTGAACACACCAGGCAGTGTTCACACCTTGCAGCAACACGAGCTCCGTGTTTATCCTTTGGTATTTCATGCAGCAACATGAGGCCGTGTAGGGCCGTGTAAACACTGGGCCGTGTTCTACACGGTGCACCGTGTACCCGTGTTGGTATACAACGGGGTCGGTGACTCGGTGTACACACGGACCCCCAGAAATACATATGTATACCGTACACAGCCCATCTACGGCAGTTAAAAGCCGTGTTCTGTATCTATACATACAGCCTAGGGACGTACGTATTGTGTACAACGTATAGTGCAGCGCAGGTCTTAAGCAATCGTAAGCCTGAGCGTACGCTGACTTGTGATCAAGGGCTTGTGATGTGGCATGTGCTGATGCGTGTGGCATAAGCCTTTGATGACGGCCTGCAGCAGCCTGCGCCTACCCGTTCCGCTGCGCTAACGGCGTTTTGCCCGCCTTCCGTGTGACTTCCCAGCTGGTTGCTCCTATTTGCACGCTGCAGCAACGTTTTGCGACCACTTGCACCTCATAATAAAGGGGCGGGCCTGGCTTCGCACGTACGGAAGTTCCAGCGGTATAGTACATTGTTACATGTCCAAGACACACCGGACAGAGCAAGGAGCCAATGCCTTCATGGTCGTCAGTCAAGCTGTCTATGTACCCATGCGGCCAAACACACGTGCATGCCAGCAAATAAACAACCTGGACACCCCGCCGCCTACCACCCTGCAGTGCCCTCCCAACGTACCGGTACAGGACAGGACAGGTGTTTACGGGGGCTGCCATTGAAAGCTTGTCAGTGGATCGGGTATGCATATGGGAAGCACTGCACCGTCGCGCCATGCAAGCGCCACACGCAGCAATGGTTGTCCATGCCAGTGGGTCACAGAACCACGTCAAGGCACAAGTGCAAACTGGGGCACAGCAGCTCACGCAGCACGTGCGTATAGCCCGTCAGCATTCATTCGTTTTGAGTTCGTTTATTGCAATGTCCAGTACCAAACCATGGTTGGTGGGGCTTCATGGAGCCCATATATACGTGCGGTGGGCTTATTCACTGAACGGGGGCCTGCAGTGCCCCCCGTCGCATCACTAGACCGATGCAGTCCGAACAACTACACGCACATCACCAGGGACCCATCAAGTCGCCTGGCAGATCACACTGCAGGTAAGCATCCATTCATGCTATGAGAAGCCACGGCTACGGCGGAATGAGCTGCCTCGCTGCGCTCCCGGCGGAGAGGGGCTTGTGCGCATCCGTGTAAGGAAATGCTGCCCTGGCGGCGGTGGCGGCGCTGGAGGTGGAGATGGTGGCCCTGACGGAGCTGGCTGTTGGCCGCTGGCCGGTCCCAGCCCTGTTGCGTTTTGCGCCTGCTGCTGCCCCTCTCGCTCCACCGTGTAGAAGGCGTTCATGACGTCCATCCAGTTCGCCACAGCGCTTCTGCTCGTCTCGCCATAGGCGGCAGTGGCGCTCGGGTTGTCTGGTGGGGCGGAGAACATGGGGTTGTGGAAGGTGGCGTACAGGGAGGGGCGGTCCAGTCCAGGGGGTGCCGGCGAAGGTGCGGCCGCATATGGTGGAGGCACCACCACGCCGCTGGCCGCTCCCCCATGCGAAGGCGCCGCATAAAGTGGGGCTGCTTGTTGCGGTGAGTTGCTTGCATACGCTTCCGTGTACCCATGGAAGGCTGGGGCTGCAAGTGGAGGTGCGGCTCGTGCCGAGTACTGCTCGAAGGTCACCGGCACGCCAGTGGGCGGTTCTCCAGACACAGGCACTGCGTAGAGTGGAGGGGCTTGTTGGTGTACGTTGCCGGCGTATACTTCCGTGTATCCTTGCGGAGCTGAGGCGGCAGGTGGAGGCGTTGCTCGCGCCGAGCGCTGCTCAATGAAGATTGCTCCCAGCGCGCCAGGTGGCTGCACCCCACGCCCCGACACTGTTGCTGCGTAGGCACTGTAGGCTGCGTCGCCCTGCCGGCGCCGTCTTCTCCAGCGGAAGGCAGCAACAATGAGAAGGAGCAGCAGCAGCGCCCCAACGATGCAGCCAATGATGACACCAAGCCACCAGGGCTTGAAGCCGCTGCTGCCGCCCGCACCGCGCTGTCCTGCCGGCACTGGCACATCTGGGCCGTTTGGAAGGGGCATGCCAAACACACAGAGTCGTTTACCACACAACACTTATTGTTCAGGCATATGCTGTGTACACCTTGCTTGATCTTGACGATTTGCTGTACGTCTGCAGCATTTTGCGTGCTGATCTCATCTCGATACTCAGACACGGAAGGTGCAGGAACACACGTAAAGTGAGGCTGTGATCAAACCGCCATGCCCACGACCATACGTTACCATACTGTACCTGGAGATGGCGACACCGACAGCACGGGGGCGCCAAGCGGCGGCGGTGAAGGTGGAGGCGCTGGCGGCCGAGGGGGAGCCGGAGGTGGCAGCAACGGGAACGCGGGTGGTGGAGGGGGCGGCGGGGGCGGTGCGGGCGGTCTTGGTTGTCGAGGCGACGGCTGCAATGGTGCTAAGCTTGATGGTGGAAGCTGTGGTGCCGGGGAAGGGGGTCGGGATGAGGGCGGCGGAGGGGCTGGGGGTGGCGGGGGCAGGGGAGAAGGTGGCGATGGAGACGGTGGCACCTGCGGCAACAGTGAAGGGGGCACAGGCGAACGCGGCGGGGCAAGGATGCAGGTGACATTAAGGAAAGCGAAGGGGGCATGGGTGCGTGTCTTGCTGGAAAGGGTGGTGTTCGCGGTGATGGCAAATGGGGGTAGGGGAGAAGGTGTTGAAGGGTTTGGGGGCGGCCATGCATATGGCAAAGGCGGGCAGGGTGAGGGATGTGGAGGAGAAGGTACGGGAAGTGGAGGTGGTAGGGGTGAAGGTGCGGAAGACAGAGACGGTGTCACAAGAGGGGTGAAGGCAACGGAGCAACTGGAGGGCGGCCTGACAGGCGCACCGGCAACGGCGGTAATGACAGGTGCGAGGCTGGAGCACTCCATCTGTGGAGGTTGAGCTATTGCTGGACTCACCCCAGGCTGTGCCGCAGGCGGTTGCGGTTGGGGACGGTCAGGAGGCGGAGGCGGCGACGCCGGAGAGCCAAGGGTGCCAGGAGGTCGGGGCGGGGGAGGAGCGCCTGGGAGAGGTGGTCGGGTCGGCACCATGGGAATTTCCCTGGTCGGCACAGCTGATGGAGCTGCCGGTTGCGGGGCAGGCGGGCGTCCTGGGGTTGGAAAGGGGGGTGGCATGGGGCGTCAGGGGCATGCCAGTGTTGTAGGGCGGCACTGGCTGGCCGCTGCAGCGGCCACCGCACGCACGTCAGCCACGTGCTCCTCCACCTAACAACTGAGCGGCATCATGTAGGCACGGATATGGCACGCCTTACGTGCGCATGAATGATGCGAGTGAGGTATGTGACAACTCACCCTCCGGTGGAGGCACTGGTGTTGGGCGGACAGGCGGACCGGCTGCGCACGGTAGGAGGTTGATCAAGGTAGCTGAATCCGAAGGCCAAGAGGCGCCGCCCGGGTTGGTTCCGCAAACACCAGGGGATGGCGTATTTCCCGAAACGTTGAGTGCCTGCAGGTTGCTCATGCCCAACGGCCAAGAGGTTGGTATCTGCCCTTGCAGCTGGTTGCCCTGCAACAGAAGCTGCCTGAGCTGCTCGATGCTCGACCACGAAGGCGGCAGGCTTCCTGTCAGCCTGTTGTCCTGCAGCTGCAGCACCACCAAACCAGACCGCACAACGGGCTCCTGCATGCAGGGAGTAGGCAAGGCAGTTTAAAGTGACGTGACGTTTTCCGCAGGTCACGTCCCACCAATGCAGTGGTCGGTGTACTGCCGGCACGCGTACTGACCGGGCTTGCGAGATACCGTACCTGGGGCGGCAACCGAGCAACGCCCAGTGCACTCCAGCCAGGCGGCAGCGGGCCCCCCAACGCGTTGAGGCCCAGGTACAGCGCCGTCAGCTCCGTGAGAGTGCTCCACCCCGCTGGCAGGCCCCCTGTCAGCCCATTGCCAGTCAAGTCCAGCAGCGCCAGTCGCCTCAGGTACGGCTGTGTGGCCGGAGGTAGGGGCGAGGGGCCCAGCGTGTTGAAGGAAGCGTCGAGTACTCGCAGTGGGATGCCAGGGCCTGTGCCCAGGCTAGGCAGGCCGCCCCTCAGACGGTTGGCCCCTATCAGGAGCTCCTGTAGGCTGCGCATGCCCGCCAACCAGTCCGGGGGCACGGCGCCGGTCATCTGGTTGTCCGTCAGGTCCAAGTGGGTGAGGGACGTCAGGCCGTCTCCCCACGTGGCAGGCAGGGCGCCCGACAGCGCGTTGCCGGCAAGCTGCAGCCGTTGGAGCGCGGCAAGGGAGGACCACGCGTCCGGCAGGGGCGAATCGTGGATGTTGTACGACGAGGCCAGGACGCGCAGGGAGGCGAGGGCGGACCAGGATGGTGGTAACGAGCCCGCCAGCAGCGGGTTGCGTGACGTGTCCAGCGCTGTGAGTGCCGAAAGCGCAGAGTAGTCCTGGGGTAGGCCGCCGCTCAAACCGTTGGAGGAGAGGTTGAGGTGCTGCGACAGGCAAGCATGACGAACAGTTAAGGGAACAGCATGAGTGTACAGGTGCGTTGTGAAGCTACCATCATGGTGCCAACGGAAGGCAGCTGTCAACTGTATGTCCGCCATGCAAAGCAAACGAGTGCGGCCACGTGCGAGATCTGCCAGGCCAGATATCATTACCTTTAGTCGAAATAAGGCGCTCCACGAAGCCGTCAAGGCGCCAGTCAAGCCGTTCCGAGACAAGTCGAGGACCTGACAGGTGGGGGAAGTTTGGTGGGGGGGGGCGTCAGAAAGGGAAACGGCAGCAGTTACTTGGTTGGTCATAGCGCCCGTACCCCTGGGCTGCTTTGTACGGTCAGAAAGGCCGACATTTTTCGAAACGCGGCAAATATGGGGTTCTGCTCTTGAACTACGGTAAGTATCTAGAAATGCGGTCGAAGCTGCTGACGGCCCCGGAACCTCGAATCAAGGGAGGTCCTCCCCTGTGCGTGCGCTGCCGGACAAAAGGGAGCTCCCCACCTCTCCTGCCGGGCACCACGCCTGTCGCCAACGACCTCAGAACGCTTCCAAGTCAGTGCCCATGTGATTAGAAATACTTAAGGGTGATCATTGTTTCGCGTAGGCAAAGGCGTGTGGTCGATTGCAGGCGGTTGGCCTGGGGAACGTCCATGGGACGTTCCGGGTGCGGGTCACACCGCCACCATGCCGTGCCAAACCCCGGCCCAGACCGTGTGCCACCGATGCACGGCAGGGAACACCGCATGCCGTACGTGTATGTGCAGCCCAGCCGTACACCTATTACAGCACAGCGCATTGCACGCACAGAGCGTTTAGCATGCACATATAGCTGTCACAGCTACCTGCAACGCGTTGGCTTGCGACCATGCCTGTGGAAGGGGGCCACGCAGCCGGTTGCCCTCCACGCGGAACTCCCGTAGCCCTGCCATGGCGGCGTACTCGGGGGGCAGCACGCCTGTGAGGGCGTTGTCGCCCAGTAGCACCACTGACAGGGATGCCAGCGAGGACAGCCCTACCGGAAGGGACCCTGCAGGGTAACGGCAGAGTATTTAAGTTAGGGTGGGTTAGGTAGGATTGACGGCAACCACCATAACGTGAAGCCTCGGGGAAGACACAGGGGGTCCAAGTCCAGTCAGTGGTGCAGTTGCGGCCTGCAGCAGTACTGGAAGCGTCTCGGTACGTGAAGGTAGCCGCATGGCTGCGGTGGAGTGCGCAGAGGCAGTGCGCTCACGTCACATTATCGCTTGCGCTCTCACCCGAAAGGCTGCAGTTCCTCAGGCGCAGCTGCTCCAGGGTGCTCAGTGCCGTGTAGCTGGAGGGCAGCTGCCCGCTCAAGCCCCGGTTGTCACTGCCGTCAAGCACCGCCAAGGACCCCATGCCGTCAGCCCACTCAGGCGGCAGCACGCCCACCAGCCGGTTGCCAGCAACCACCAACCGCCGCAGGGACCGCAACCCTGACCACGCTGGGGGGAGCGGCCCTGTCAGCGCGTTGCGGCCCAGGTCCAGCTCCGCCAGCTGCGCCATGGCCGCCCAGGCGCCCGGCAACGGCCCTCCCACGCCGCAAGACGCGAGGCTGAGGACAGCCAGGGCGGACATGCCACCCGCCCAGTCAGCAGGCAGGACGCCGCCCAGGGCTGTGTGCCCGTTGGCTGACAGCTCCGTCAGCCGCGCCATCCGAGACCACTCGGGCGGAAGGCCACCCACCAAGCTGGGGCTGCTGGCACTGCTGTTTCCGGCGTTGCTGTAGGCCAGCGGCGAGTCGAGCACCACACGAACCAGGCCGCCGAGATCCGCATACTCTCTGGGAAGCACGCCGCTAAGTCCGCAACCCGCGAGGTCGAGGACTTCCAGCGACCGCATGCCAGCCCACGCCCCAGGAAGCTGCCCACCGAGCCACCTATGGCCCCGGATGGACAGGAGCTGCAGCGACCGCATGTCACCCCACGAATCTGGCAGCAGCCCTCTCAGCCCCCGCTCCTCCTCATCTGCGCTGCTTGCTGGTCTTGCCAGGGACACATGCAGCTGGCTTAGCTGCTGTAGGACGGACCACGTCACTGGCAAAGCCCCGCTTATCACTGTCATATCCAGGTCAAGGTGCCTGAGAGAACGCAGGGCTGACCACGACAAGGGTAGCACGCCACCCAGGCGGACATTGCCAGACGCATCCAAGTCCTGCAGGCTGCTGATGCTGCTCCACTCCAGTGGAAGGCCGCCTCCCAGGAGGTTGTGAGACACGTTGACGTGTCTGACCGTCGGCAGGTTAGACCAAGCCCGAGGCAGCACACCTGTTATGTTGTTGGCAGCGACGCTGAGCACCTGTTGGTAAGAAAGCGTCAAGGAGTCTCGGTCACGCATGCAACCAAAAGCTGCGCAGAGCTTGTATACACATACGCCCCCAGCAGCAGCGCAACCATCGACAGCTACAGGTTAGTATCCACTTGTATCCATACCAGCAGACGCGGCAAGACCTCACCTCTAATGCTGTAAGAGCTGACCACTCTGCCGGGAGGCCTGAGCCCAGTCGATTTCCGGAGGCATCAAGCTGCCGCAACGCTGACATAGCTGAGAAGGACGGTGGTAGCACGCCAGTCAGCGCGTTGTCCGCGACCCCAAGCAGCTCGAGTGACGGCAGCGCACTGAAAAGCGGGGGTAGAGGACCTGCATACGGGGTGCATTAAAGACAAGGTAAGCAGGTCCTCCATCCGCAGCAGCATACCGGCACCCAACACGCACGGACAGACAAGAGACACCAATGCCGCCGCGTGTGTAGCCGCCCGACGCACCGGTCATGTTGCAGTGGGACAGGTTGAGTTGCCGCAGCAGACGAAAGCCCCCATAACGCCTTGGGATGCTGCCGCTGATCCCTCTGTTTTGGCTTAGGTCCAACACCTGGCAGTTCGAGTACACAGCAGGGGGCACATACGGAAGGGGGACTGTACCACTACCCACTAAAGGAGGAGCGATTCAACCCCATGGTGTACACCAGCGGGACATGGTATGGCCGTCGGCGGCGGCGGCACACCTTCGACTTCGTGGCATGTGTGCGGCACTGCAGATGCACGAGGGTGCGTCAGCCGCAAGCTGCCTGAGCAGTCACCGCGCTTACCCGCAGGTCCAACAGGTCGGTCCAGTTGCCTGGCAGGCTACCCACGAAGGTGTTGTGCGCCAGCCGCAGTTCTTGCAGCCTAGTCAGCGCTCCCCAGGACACGGGCAGCTGGCCGCTGAGGCTGTTGGCCCCCGCGTCCAAGGCACGCAGCGCCACCATGCCGCTCCAGCCATTCGGTAGCGGCCCTGTGAGTCCGCAGCCCGAAACGTTCAGCAGCTGAAGCGCGCTCCTTAGCCCCTGTCCCTGCGACCAGGCCGTCGGCAGCTGTCCCGTTATCCCACGCTGGCCGGCAAGCAACAGGGAGGACAGCAGCCCAAGCGCTGACCAGTCCGCGGGCAGCTGTCCAGCGAGCCAGGGGCCACTGCCACCGCGAGCCTCAGCCGGTGCGCGCATGTCGATCTGCTGTAGTCTCAGCAGTGCTGCGTAGGAGGCTGGCAAGGGCCCCGTGAGCTGTGCGCCTGCCAGCGACAGCACGCGCAGGCTGGTCAGGGCAGACCAAGCTGGTGGCAGGGGCCCTCCGACACCAGGCTGGTCGGACAGTTGCAAGTCCTGCAGCGCGGTAAGGCCCCCCCATGACGCCGGCAGTGAGCCAGACAGGCCGCCTGCCGCAACACGGCCCTCCCCGCTGAGCGCCAAGAAGGTGAGGATGCTGAGGCTTGGTGCCCAGGACTCCGGGAGCGTGCCCGTCAGTCCCACAGCGCTCAAGTCCAGGTGGCGCAGGCGTGAGAGGGAGGACCAGCCGTCAGGCAGGGAGCCCCCGAGGCCAGGTCCGTTGCCAGACAGGTCCAGGTAGCTGAGCGACGTGAGGGCTGCGTACGCTGCTGGCAGGGATCCGGTAAGCCGGTTGTCACTTGCATCCAGGGTGCGTAGAAAGGCAAGGCCTCCGTACGCTTCGGGCAGTGGGCCCACGAGCCCGTTGCCTGACACGTTCAACACCTGCAGGCGCAAAGTGATAGCCGCAGGCACTGGCGTAGTGAAGGGAAATGTTACGCTGTGCATCGCGTCTCTGGGGGTGACTCCAGGGTAGAGCAGAGCCAAGCGCTCTCCCTCTGTAAATGTGGACCCGCGCAGGTGCGCGGCCACCGAGACGAGTTCCGATGCCCGCTAGGAAGCCCCCCAAATAAGAAAAAAAGGAGGCAGGGGTCGTGTGTCAAGTGATGACTCAGAATTGGCGCAGCTGGCTGGATTTGCGCTCTGGGTCCTGACCCACAGCCATGCACAGCCACGCCCCCCCCTGCCTCCCGCCCATGCGCACCTGCAGCCCCCGCATCCCCGTCCATTGTTGCGGAAGCATCCCTGTCAGCCGGTTCCAAGCAGCGCGGATTTCCGTCATGGCCGTGATGCCGGACAGCGACGTCGGCAAGGAGCCGGTGAGGGAGTTGTGGGACAGCCGCAGCGAAGCAAGGGATGTCAGGGCGCCGTACTCGGTGGGAATGGTGCCTGCAAGCACACAGGGGATAAGGATATTAATCACACAGGGGTGTAACACCGTGCGTGTTCGAAACCAACCCAGGGTTTGCAGTGTCATGCCACGACTAGGGCAGTCCCTAGCAGACGAGAAAACTTGGTACGGTGGCGCTGAGGTGTCTTGGCCCTCACCCCACTACACCTTACCCCGACTCCCCACCCTCACCGTTCAGGCTGCATCGCTCCAGGTCCAGCACACGCAGAGCCGCCATGGTGCTGTAGGGCGTGGGCAGCGCCCCCGACAGCAGCGTGTTGCCGCTGCCGTCCAGCACCTGCAGCGCGCCCAGGGCACTCCACTGCGGAGGCAGCGTACCCTCAAGGCGGCAATACTCCACCGTCAGCTGCCGAAGCGCCGCAAGCCCTTGACCCCATTCGGGCGGCAGCCGCCCACTGAAGCTGTTGTTGTCCGCATGCAGCTCCTGCAGGGCCCTCAGGGCACTCCACTGGGGCGGCAGCGGACCTGACAGCCGGCACCCTGACACGTCGATCACCTGAAGCGAGTGCATCCCGTTGGCCCAGTCAACGGGCAGGGGCCCCGTCAGTCCTTGCTGCCCCCTGAACACAACCAAGCTCAACGCGCCCAACGCCGACCACTCGCTTGGCAGCTGGCCGGACAGCCCGGCTGACTGCACGGACATGTCCGCCGAGAGGTCCAGACCCTGCAGCCGAGTGAGGGCGCTGTAGGCACGTGGCAACCCGCCCGTGAGGCGTGCCCCATGCAGCGACAGCTGCTCCAGGGAGACCAGGGCAGACCAGGCGTCCGGCAGGGTGCCGTTTAGCCCGCTGCCAGTGAGCACGGCACCGCCTGCCCCCGCTGAGACGTCCGCCGGCACCAGCGCCAGGTCCACGAACCGCAGGGCCGTGAGGCGGGACAGCCCGCGCGGCAGCGCCCCTTGAACGGCTGTGTTGCGCAAGGACAGCTGACTCAGGTCCACCAAGGTCGCCAACTCGGCAGCGGGCAGCGGCGCACCGCCTACATACGTCGACGTCGCCCCTGCTTCATCTGTGAGGTTCCGAAGCGGGCCTGTGCACTGCGACAGGTCCAGAGCCACCACGGTGGGGCCCCCGTCGCTGCCGCCGGTGGAGGAGCACGCCACGCGTGGTGTTTGCCACTCGCAAGGGTTGGCGCCAAGTACCCAGCTGCTCAGGTCGCACGCGGTCCCGGGGCCCGTGCCCAGCACCGACGCGATGCGAACGAGTGCTGCTGCCTGGTCCGACAGTGTGATGCTCGACGGGTCCTCATAGTCTCCTTCTGGCGACCCTGGCGAGGGCGGAGGGCTGGGAGGCTGTGGTGGAGCGTTCGGGGGGTAGCTGTTGGCCACAGGCTGCGGGGGAGCTGGGGGTGGAGGGTCTGGAGTGAAGGGAGGGAGTGGTGGTGGTGGGGACGGTGCACTCGAGCTTGTGGGAGCTCCTGGGAAGCCGGGAAACGCAGGGAAGCCAGGAAAGCTGGGTGGGAGAGGCGACCCTCCGCCGTAGGATGGTGGGTCTGGTGTGGCAGTGGAGGGTCCGGCCGGAGCTGCTGGGATCCCCGGAAAGCCAGGGAAGCCGGGGAAGGTGGGGAAGCCGGGAGGCTGGGGCGATGGGCGGTTCGGGAGGGGCGGAGGCGGCGTGGGTGCTGTGGATGGCAAGCCTGGGAAGGCTGGAAAGCCAGGGAAGCCCGGAAGGTCGGGAGCGCTGCGGGGCTGTGGAGAAGGCGGCTGCGACGGAGGTCCCCCTTCACCCGGGAGATCAGGGAAACCAGGTAAGCTGGGGAAGCTAGGCAACGCTCGGGCTGGAGGGGGTGGACCGTTGGACGGTGGGGGCTGAGGCACCGGTGCAGCAGATGGGGTGCCAGGTACTGAAGGGAAGTCGGGGAAGTCGGGAAAATTGGGGAAGCTGGGTAACGGAGGAACTTGTCCACTAGTCGGCGGAGGCGAAGGGATACGGGGCGGTGCGCCAGATGAGCCAGGGAAACCAGGAAAGTCAGGAAAGCCAGGAAAGCCAGGAGTTGACGGAGCCGGCATGCCGGGCGGTGGTGGTGGTTTGGCAGCAGGGTCGCCTGACGGCAGCCCCGGGGGCAACCACGAGGGAGGCGGGGACGACGGTGACGCACCTGGAGATGGCGCACTGCTGGCTGGGAAGCCTGAGGGCGGGGTGTCAGTGCGGTACAGAGGGACACCACAAAACACTTAGCCGTGTTGTTGCGCGCCATCTGCCCTTGGAAACAACGGTGTGTCTGCGCCAGGTGATGATAGACTCTTGTTGGCACGTGTATTGCTGAGTTCGTCAGGCGCACTTCTGCCCGTATCACGCTGCTTACCACGAACGCAGACGAACGGCAGCGTGGTGTCGCATAAAGCTTCTCCTGTCGCAGCAATCGAACTGACGCTGCCGCCTCCTAGTTGCGCAAGGCTGCAGTTGACGCCGCCGCTGACGGCCCAGGCAGTCCGGCCGCTGCCTTCCGGCCAAGCGGCGTCCGCGGCAGGGCCCCACAGGCCGCTGTCGTCCGGCAGCGACAGCAAGCGAGACCCCAACACGTCACAACGCTGCACTGCTGTCCAGTAGGGCACGGCGGAAGGGAAGAATAGCAACTGCAGGGGCCTCCCGTCAGGCGTGGTGGCACCGTTCGCTGCGAAGACGACGGCTGCCGCCTGCGGCACCAGGCAGGCAAAGGAGCGCTGCAGGCTCCAGTCAAAGTCGCAAAGCTCGTACGTTGGCACCGCGCCCGTGGATCCGAGGTCCTCAAGGTAGACTGGCAGGATGACGGACGCTGCGGGGCACGCTGCGACTGGGTCTGGGCTGCTGCAGCATGGCGCATTGCTGGCGAGCGACCAGAAGTAGAAGGCCTGGCGCAACGGGAAGAACAGACGGGAAATGAGGAGCGTTTGTCGTATCGCGCGGCAGTCAAAACACACATGCGCACTTGGGACGACCGAAGGCATAGAGTTTAGCCAGTGCGCTTGCGACTGGGACACGGGCGGAGTAGGAATGAAGGCCAAGTGGATCCCAGCATGTACTCAAAGCCGTTCCGTCTACGATGCACGTACGACAGAGCCACTTCTAGAAAGACCTCCTACGTGTTGGTGCACACCCCAACCCCTAGTCGGCAGAAGGACGTTGTCAAGCGCCATCATGCGCGTTCCAACCTACCTTGTGGTTGAGCGGGATGGACAAGGCCTGTTTGGTGCAAGGGTGCGATCAGGGCATGGTCAGGAGGTACACTAGCCTCTGGCTTGCTCGATGCACGAGGGCACGATGCGAGTCTAACCCAAGCTGCATCTAGACAACATATTGCACACTATAAGTACTCACGTCGGAGGTAACGGGGCCGTGAAAGGTCGTGTTGAGGAAGACCGGGGCAATCGCCGGCTGGTTGGAGGACGAGAGCATCAAAGGGCCCAAGCAGCTGCAGAGGCAAATTTACAGACACATACTGTGTGAACAATGTGTAGCAGGATGGTGGCTTACGTACATCTGCGAATGCCGGTGCTGGCCATGCGACAGACCGTCCCATGCCCCCGTACGGTGCATGCACTAGCCCTTCCACATGCATTCCACTCGTGTCGTACACGGGCCAAGCTGTGAGCTCTTGTGTGGTTTCGGGTCCACGAGCTGGCCTGTCGCGCCGCGGGCCTGCCGCACAAGGGGCGGGACGTGCCCTACCAACCCACCGCACAGCACAGCAGCCCCCGGCACCGCTGTCGCTCACCTTTGGTCAGCGATGCCTCCTCCATGGATGATGTGACAGTAGGCCTTCGCTCCAAATGCTGTCGCCGCGTCACGCGTAAAGAATAATCCAAAATGCCCGTCATGCAGCGGCTGGAACACCTCGGGGGGCGGCGCGTCAGCCACCGCCTGCCCCCTGAATGCTGCCGTCAGGCGGCAGCGCTGGCGCACAATGCGCACGCTGTCCGTGAGCAGCAGCACGTACGTGTCGGGCGAGTCTATGACGGGCGCCATGTAGGCCGCATAGTTGGGCGGCAGCGACGTCCACAGCCGGCTGCCCAGGCTGAGGTCGGAGGCGTTGAGGTAGGCGATGCCATGGGCCGGCGCCTCCGCGGCCAGGAACGCGCACAGGAAGTTGCCGCTGGCAGGCGTGGGCAGCGAGAGGTTGAGTGCCACCACACGAGCCCATGGGTCCACGGAGTTGTTGAGGGGCAGCAGCACTGGGGCGTTGAAGATGAGGCGCTGCCGGGGAGGTGGATCCTCTTGTGCCACACACAGCACCTCTGCAATTCACAGCGCCGATAGGCCGCGCATGTGGTGGTGCGGGTGAACAATAGAGGTAGCGAGCTAGATGCCGCTGATGCTGCTTTGCTAGCTATTCCCGGTATAAGATGGGAGTGTATGTGTGCGGGCGATGGCACCGACGCGTGGTGCAGGCGTGGTGCAAGCGGCACACAGTGCGGAATAAAACGGAGCTCGAGCGTCCCCAGGGGCGCGCGGCCCAAGGCAGCTGGAAAACGAGCAACGCACAAAGGCCGCGATCCCTGGGAATGCAGTTGATGCAAGAGACGGTTGCAGAAAACGGTTCGCTCATGCACCGTGGGGTGGGGGGTGAGGGGCGGGGGAACGGGGCACGGAAGGGCGCACGGCAGGTCACAGAACGCTTGCTGGCACTGTCCGGCGGCAGACGCAGGCGCGAGTCTCAGCTACATATTTGACACTATATTATTTTCAACCCTCCTCTTGTTACGGCACAGCGTTGCGCGACTCACCCAGAAGAAGTTGAACCAGGCAGAGCAAAGGTACAAGCCAGCCACGTCCGCGCGCCCTAGGCTGAGGTGGATGGCTTGTAAATTGCTTCATTTTCGTGTAGCTCACTTGAAGCCGCTGTCAAGCCTTGCGGCACCGGAAGGATGCCAGGTGCCCAGGCTAGCCTCGAGCCAGCCATGTTCCTTTTGACATGGAGGTTGATAAGAGTTATTTTATATGCTTCATTTGCTTTTCGCATGGCGGGACAGCTAGTTGCTGCTTCGTCTAATGGCGGGCGGCGACCATGAGTGCTGGTCGCTTTGCCCTTCAAGGTCAGCACAGTGCATATGCAAATCAATTTGAGACCCACTGCCTGACAGTGGTATGAGTAACAAGTGTACCGGTACCTCGTGCAACGAAAACGGTTGGCACAGCTGTTGATGCGGCACGGCAGCTGAGCACACGTTCACGGCAGAGGCTCGGATTTTGGCAGTCTGCATACCCGCGTCAAACATCAAATTGTGAAGTGCAGTGAGGCTGGCTGCCGTGTTGTAGCTCCTAGTATCAGGGCGCCCCTCTGGCGTTGTGTATGCACCACGTTCCGCCGTTGCTAGGAGCGCACAATTGGGAGCGTATGGCTCTGAATGTCGTCATGGACGTATGTGTGGCGCCGCAATATTGCAGAGCCCAGCTCCATCCCAGCCAACAAGTGGTATTGGCTCCGGCTGTCAGGGACACGTGGTTGCCCACGCCTCTCGTTGTACGGGTGAGAGCCAAGAGCTCGACAAGTTGCACAAGCCCGCGAAAATAGAACGGGCCGCAACCACCGCAACCCGGCACTGACAGCTCAGTCCCGCCCTCACACAGCTCTTCGCAGAGACACACCTCGTGCGGCAGTTCTTGCACGTGAGGACTGCTAGGGGAAGCCAAGGTGGCAGATACGGGGTAGACCAGGGGTCCCCTGGGGTAGACCGTCTCAGTCTGGGCTGGCATCTTATTTAATTTTTGGGCTGAGCCCCCGGCGCGAAGCGCACTCGGGGGGGCGAAGCCCCCCGTGGTTGCTCATGGTCTGCGTCCCTGCGTCCCTGTGTCCCTGCGTCCCTGCGTCGGCAAAAGTTTCAAACCTGGGCCCAACGGCGCATACCAGGTAGTAGGTATACCTCTAATCTATTCCATGGCATAGGCCTGGAAGCCAGGAAAAATCGGAAAGAGAATAACGATTTCGCAACATGAAGAAGGACAATTTGGAACATGTTCCCGCCCTCCGGGTACAAAGCAATGATAAGGGCTTATAACATATCAAGATAAGCTGTTAGAATGCAAGAAACGGTGGCTAGATTGCTGGCTGTCGCAAACTTGCGGCAAACATTCAAAGCATGTCGTCAGCAACTCGGACGTGGAAATGGTGCTTCACACATGCCGCAGCAACTTTTCAGCCCTTTGTGATATTAAGTACCTTCCGCGGCCAGGTGCACTTGCATTTCGCAACCATTCTCGGCAAGGGGCAGGTTGGCACGTGGCACTAGGCCGCACTGGGCCCAAGGGACTTGGCACTGACATTTCAGACACCCCCTGAGCAAGAGGGCTCAGCCCTTTTTCCCAGCTTTTGCAAAGCTGACACCGCTTGTCACTTTAGAATCCAGTTTCCAGCCCGCGGAGCGGAAAATTTTTGAGGGATTTGATTGCAACCGACCAAATTTCTGCCCCCGACTCATGGCTAAATAATTGCCGGTTCACTATTTATGCCATATGCCGAGGCGCGAGTTAGTCGGGCTGAGCTGGACCCCTCCCCCACGCGCTGCTCTGCGGCCATGCCCCCTTGCCGTCAACATGCGCCCGTGTTCTCCTCTCGTTCAGCACATGCCTTCCTAGCGCACACCTGGCCGGTGTCGCCGCAAAAGGGCTACGGCGGCAGTAAGTCAAGTACCAGGGAACAGAGTATGGGGGCGTTTCCGCAGCCATGCAACGGGATACCGTAGGCGAGAAGTGCATTTTGGGGGCAGGACGCCCGTACGGTGCAGGCGGCGCTGGCAGGGGAAATTATTTTCCTGAGTGGCACCCGGGTGCAAATAACTCCGGGTTCACTAAAGACACGGCCCCAAGGGCCCGGCATTTAATTAAATCCGACGTATGGGCTTGGCGAAAGATGCCAGCCCTGGGTAGACCGGAGCTGCCGCGAGGGCCTGAGGCCTGCCTGGGCTCTACGTCGCCGTGGTGCACGAAGTGCTAGGGCCCCTGCTGGGCAGTGCTGCCTTGCGCCCGCTTCGTTACCAAACATCAAGTCCAAGCGCTTAAGAGTGGCAGTCCATGCCTATCTGCACCATGACAAGCAGTAGGGTATGGGCAGAAACGCCAGTACGCCACGCACGTGCCTTTTGTCGTATTCCCCCCTCGTCAGGACACACCCTGCCCCGCGCAGGTGGGCTCAGCTGATCTCACTGCACTTCCGAGGCGGCACGCAGTGGACAACCTCGGGCGATCACCCCTGGCTCCTTGGCCCCAGCAGGAACCAGGAAGTCAGGGCGTCAGGCGGGGTCAGGGGTTACGGCCGCGTGAGGCTGGGTCAGGCCAGGTCAGGCGCCACGCCACCGGTTTGGGCACGCCAGCCCAAGCCCAAGCACCGGTCCTCAGGTATACTACAATATGACAGAGTCGCAAGAACGGAGGCAGCGCATCTGTGCAACCTCTGTGCAACAGTATGCAGAGGCTCTGCAGCAGAAGCCTTCTGCTCTGCGGTGGCCATACCCCGACCCCCCAGTGCCCCTATTTGCGCTCCACAATGCCGCAAAAGTACCTTGGTGTTACGGTATGGTTTTTCATGCATGCACTTTGCATCATTCTGCGTCAGATGGTGCTGGATGCGCCCTCGAACATTGCCGGTAGGGGGGTGACGGACAGGGGAGCTTTCCTGGTGACGGGAGGGTGAGGCAGAGTGAGCACAACGGGGATGGTATATGGTTTTACAGTTTTGGTCCCCTTCCAGAGCCCAGCCCCATCCCGCTCGAAACACAGAGCTGGTCCCGGCCATTAGGGACACGGGGTTTCCCACCCCTCTCGCTGTACGGGGATGTGCGCGCATGCAGCTGGCCACCTGGTTGCAGTGTGTCCGGTTGCAAGTCTTGTGTTATATGCGTCGTCCCTGGAGGGCTTCGTGGTGTGCCGCCCTAGCCGCGACTAGGCCTGGGCAGTAGCGGGCTTTTTAACTTTAGGAGGGCTGTCCCGTTGCCCTCTCGGTGTGGTGGCACCGGGGTGGTGGGTACCGGGATGGTACGACACCCCGACCGAAAGGGGTCCCCCGTGTAAAACCTAATCTAACCTGGAGCCCCTGGCTCGTCTAAGGGTCTCTACATGCTGTGTTCCGGATCCTACCGCGTGAGAAACAAACAAGTAGCTGTAAGGGCTGCCTCGTGTGGTGGTGGTGTGGTACGACACCCCGCCGCGGGGTCCCCTGTATCAAACCAAACGAAACAAAACTTAATAAAACACAGAGGCTGTCGCACACGTGCGCATACTGCTCTGAAACACAAACTGCGCCTAGGTGCGGGCTAGTTCGCTGCTAAACAGCTGTCGTGCGCGGTCCTCCACTATTGCTGCTATACTAGGCGACATATCAGCTATGGTTTTGTGATTAATCATCAACCTCGTGGAGTATGCAGCACGAGGTGTCTCCAATGTGCTCAAGACGTGCATGGGCCAAAAACCAGGCGCTCCAGCCAAGCTGCAATGCGGCTGCGCATATACACCACAGCCTCAGCGCTCAGCCATGAAACCACCGTATAACGCACTCAAAGGGCAACACCGCTCGGAGTCGGGGTAGGGACCGGCCCCATCGGACCGAGGCCCGCTGAGCACATTTAGGTATGGGAGAAGCGTCGACTCAGTGCTAGCTGTAACCTCGCGGCAGCGTCACTGTGGATGCGGAGTATCCGCACAGCTTTCAAGAGTTGCACCAGTGGGAGTGCAGGGGTTTGGTTCGGGCACCCCTGGGCAGGCGGGTTGGCGCTGGGCTTGGGCTTGCGTTCGGTGCCCTGCAAGGTGGTCCGTATCAAACCTGCATCCCCATGTTGGGCCAAACCGGCGCACGTACTATGTGAATGTGCGTATGCCACTTGAACCCTGCGTCTAAAGGGTTGTGAGGACGCCGTGTCTGTACGGTGCTCGCTTAGCTGTGGCCACACGCAGAGTGACACTGCCGTCCTGCCCCAGCCAGACAGCGTTTCTCTCCCTCCCTGCAGGTCTGAACCTTTTGCGGCACGCGGACTGACTCGCTGACTACAGCACCCGTTCCAGCGGGGAGACAACAGCGATGACCGCCTTCGCTGTGCTCAGCACAAGGGATCAACGCCAAAATGCGGCCCAGCTTACCTCGACAACCTCGCAGCAGCATCTGCTGGCTTGAATACAATGAATAAAACGCACGGACATTTTACTGTTCTGCAATTGCCCATATTGGGTGTCTGCTGAGGCGTGTGTGAAGACGGGTGCATGGGGTCCACGACAGGAGGGATGTTGCTGGTGTCCTGTGGGTAGCGATGCAGCGTGTTCTGTGGGTGTGTCGCCAGTGTCTTGAGAAGAAGCTGTGTGGGGGCGGGGCCAGGCTGAGGTAGCGGGACTTAGGGGCCTTTTTGTCGTGCCCCATGCTTGATTGGAGCTGGCGGCTCCTATCCGCTCAGCGAGAGAAGGGAAACCCTGTGTCCCTGGTGGGGCCAGCCCTGTGTACCGGTTGGGGCGGGGCGGGGCTCTGGAAGGAGGACATGACTGTAACGCTACTTACAATGTGTGATGATGCTGGATACTTACTGCGAACCATGATCCATGCCCCCTGCGGCTCGTGCAGGACGGACTTGGAGACGGTCCCTACCTGCTTGTTTTTAACATAACGGTCCATGTCCTTTTGCACCTGCAATCCTGCACATGACTGGTAATAGAGATTTGTAGGGGCATGATGGGTCCAAGCTCCAACGTTCACTATCTTACAGTGGGCCGTCGGCCATGTATCAACAGACATCAAGAACTCAGTACAGTCCGGTCAGACGTTGAAAGAGTCTGCATAACAGAGAGGACAGTGTACGATTGGGTCCCACGGTTGTGCGACAGTACTGTGCGAGTGGCTTCCAGCGTGTGCGCCCATGGCAACGTGCTGGACGTACATGGGTCTCAAGTTCGGTGTGAGCAATAGAAAAGCTCAGTACGGCACCCTCAGGCCTCCACGTTGCTCCATGCCCCCACTCAAAACCATGCGCGACTCTAGCGGTGTTAGAAGCAGCTTGGGGCCGGAGGATGCCATCGACAAAGCACCCCTACTCCCTTCCCGCTCCCCAAGCACCTCCCGCGCGCTTACCCCAGATGCCCCTGCTGCCGGCCGCCACACGCCACTACCGCTACGGTCGGCCCCGCCGCCCGTCCATTGAGTGCTTCCACGAATACCCCACGCCCCACCGCCAGAGACACTAGGGCTCCCTCCGGACAGGTCCACCGCCCCCACGACACCGCCCAGCCCAGGCCCTGACCCCGGCGCTGCATGCCCCCCCTGCAGCTCCAGCTGCAGCTGCGACTGCAGCCGCGCAAAGCCCGCCAGCACGCCCAGTCGCCGCTTCACGGTCACCGCGTCCCAGTGCGCGCACGCGACCAGCGCAGCCACCGCGAAGACGGCAGCGCACATGAATACCACGCCGTGCAGGGACCACGGGCCGCCAGCAGCCGGAACAGCAGCTCTTGCAGCCGCGCCTGTTGACACGGTTACCACAGCCACACGGTCGTTGCCTCCTGCTCCTTCTAACACGTGTTTGTGCCCCTGGTCCCCAAAACCGCCACTGCCGTCTTGCGCTCCCGGCTCGGTGCCGTCGGCCCCGGTGCCCTGCCTAGGCTGCTCGCCCGCTGGCGCTTCGCTGGAAGCGTCGGCTGCGCTTTTTCCGCCGTCCATGCGAGCAGCCCCGAGGGCTGACGACTGCCCGCCCCCGACTACTTCCACCAGCAGCGCCCCAAGCACCCAGTTGACCTCCACCTGCACACGCCAACGGAAGGGAGGGGTGAGCTGCTATGACCTGAATGGTACAGCCACGGGCGGGGAAGTTCTACCCGTGCGATGAATCCGTGTCGCACGCGCCCTAGCCATCGGGGCCCACCTTTGTCCCATCAGGCCGCGCCACCGTGTTCGTAAAACGGAGATGTGCCGCCTCGCGCGGACTCAGCGCCAAGCCCTTGCTCAGCAGAGCATGGACCCAGGCGGCCCCGAAACACACTTTCAGGGCATACTCCTCAGCGACACCTGCACAGCGGCCGACATGGTTTGTTCATCATCCCAATGCAGTCTTGTTGCGTTCGCTCCTGCAAGCGGCCAAGGGCATCGCAACTTGAGCCCAACAGCCAACTCAATGACCCCGCACGCCCAGACTTTGCTACCCGCCCGGCCCCACCCTGGCCGGCCACCAGCTCCCGCTGCACCTCCGCCCAGGGCCGCTGGCAGAAGGCACGGCCCGCCGCCTGAAGCGCTCCCAACGTGGCGTTGGGCGGGAGGCCCAGGTGCTGCACCAGGGGCAGCGCCGTGAGTGGATGGCAGGTGGTGCTAGTATGTACACCTTGGGGATAGGTGAAGCAAACGTGTGTGTCTCCCACGCACTTAGGATGCCAAACCAAGGCGCACCTTCAGGATGTAATAAAAGCTCTCTGTGGCCTGCAGGCGGTACCCCTGCGCCGAGCTGCGACCGCCAGCGCGGCCCTTGGCTTTCCCGCCGTCCGTGGCGCGGCTTTGGCCCTCAGGTGGTGCTAGGCTGGGCAGGAACTGGCCGCCCATAGCGCAGCGGACATAGCGACACCCTTTGGGTTCAAGCGCGGCGAGTTCTGTGCCATTTGCGACAAGGAGCTTGCCCTGCGTGGGCTCCTGCTCCTGCTCACCCCCGCCCTCCAGCAGCTGAGCCGCAAGAACTGCACACTGGTCGTAGTCTCCGCTGCCTTCTATGCCACCTTGGCCAGGTGTGCCGTACCTGCACCCGATTGTGAATGTAGATGACCGTCATCGGTGTAAAAGGCCGCAGCCGATGGCACGCTAATAGTCACGGTGTTTGGGCATCAAAGAAGGCAAGGATGAGGTTAAATGACCCGAGGCGCGGGCAGATGTCGCAGTGTGAAGTATCCAGGCGAGTACGCGTACGTACCCTCTCAGCATGCAGGGGTCAGTGGCATTCGTCCCCCTTTGTTGGACCAGCATTGCCTCCCGGAACCACGCAACCTAAGTGGTGGTTGTGACGGACAGATAAGCAGCAGGTTTGCACATATTGAGTTAGACCTGCATCAATGAGGCTCCGCATAGTAACCCAAACAGGCAGTACCATCCATCTGATAGACTGACATGACGGCATGCACAGGTACGTACACCACGCGTCGCTATCACATGGACTGCACGGAGCCACCACACGTGGCGTGAAGTTGCACATGGCCGACACGCCGCCAGCAGGCGAGCGGCCGCTGGGTCCCATGCGAGGCGCAACAGCGGGCGGCTAAGTACTACAGCAACCAAGTAGTCCAGGAGCAGATGGCCACCAGCAACCAGTCAGCTTTGCGGCTTCCCGAGCCCAACTGGCTGGTCCTCATAGACCCTTTCCCAACTCACTTGTATCCCGTAGCCAAGGAAGCTGTGTGTATAGAGCGGCCCTTGCACTCCTGTCAGGTGAGGGGCCGAACCATAGTCCCAACCAAACGTCAGGTGCCCAGCATCAGCACACGCCGCGATGATAATGGGTCACGTCCACCTTGCTGTACGCCCGCCCACCCGCCCACCCACCAGGCAGGTCCAGGCGGTGCGCCTGGCCGTGAGGCAGCTTCTCCCACGGCATAACAGTCACCTGCATCAAGTACAAGGAAACGGCCACATTATGTTTGTTTGTTGATGTATAATACGGTAACTAATCTGCCTGTGGGGCTCCATACATGTGCTACCTCATCCTGTGGCGAGGCCTTGCTATGCAGGCGCGCGCCGTTATGCAGCCAACCTTCATGTTGCCACCATCCCCCACCCGGGCCAACTGCCAGTTTAAGGAGCCACAAAGTCACCAGTCCTGAGGGGCCACACACCCCCACAGAAGCACCTGCATCGACGCCCCGCCAAGCTCCAGCACCCCAAGCGGGGCCAGGGGCGGGGGGCCAGACGGTGACCGCTGGCGGGCGTGCTTCGCCTCCGCCATGGCCTGGGAGGGGGCAGCCGGGCAGGGGAGGGGGCCGGGCTCGGCGGTTGGACATGAAAGGGTACCGCGCAGGTCGTATCGCATGTTGGATTGCCTGCTCCACCTGCCGCCTTCCCACCTGGAGCCGCCCTGCCGCGTAATTGATCGCCGCCCAGGCGTACAGCCCCTCCGCCTCGCCACTCAGCACGCGCACCCAGTCTGGGCGGAAGCCAAACCCGCTGCCGCCCAGCACCCGCCGCACTACGCCCAGCAGCGCCTCCGACTGCACGGGGGGCAGCAGCCGCAGGCCCGCGGTGGCCAGCAGCCCTATGGGCGTCGACGCACGGAGAGGGCCCGGGACCTGGGGATGGTCACGACACAGCGGCAGTCGCAGCGCGTCCCTTGTACAATGTCAACTCAGCGTCCAGGCAGCTGGCGGATGTCCTTCCTCGGTGACGTGGACGCGGCACGTGGCTGCAGGTCCCTAAACCACAACATGTCGGATGGCCCTCAGGCGTACCTGCTCAAGTGCAAAGTCCACCAAAGGCCGCAGGGACTCCTCTACGCCCTCTCCGCGGGCTGCATACGCCGACAGCCCCGGCTCCGTGTCGCGTATGGCGCATGGGAGGTCTACCGCCGGGTACTGGTGCTCCGGGTTGGCAGCCTCCGTGTACCGGCAGACGTGCACACGTGTGCCTGTGCTCCCCGCATCCATGAGAACTGCATACCGCCTGGGCGTCGGTGGCGCAGGTATGCCCTGCAGGCGACGCAGGTGGCGCAGTGAGGGCATCCGAAGGCGACAGAAGCAGGTGCAGACAGGTGGGGAAGGTAGCAGCTAAGGCGAGGCGTACGCCAACCTTCTGCGTTTTGAATTAGTAAGAAAGCTTGCTTATACTAAGCTTGCGCTCTTGCGTAGCGCAGCCTTACCCTGCCACCCGCAGCGCCACCCAAGAATAATACCAAGACCGTCAGGACAATGCATACGCCGCGCTCCACAAAAACTGAAAGCATCGCTAGTTGTGCATTTCTGAATAGCGCACGATCACATTTGCCTTTGGTGTATGGCACCTGTCATATTAAGCTCACGCCTAGTTGCGCTTGCGCGCGTTGGTCACTTGTACTGTATAAGTCAATAAGAAGCAGTTGTCTAGCACTCCATGGGGCCCAGACTTGTAGTTGCGTCAATGTCGTTCTGCCAGGCCAGGATTGGCAAGGGAGGTCCCAGGCGCCAGGGGCCCTCAAGTGCGTACATGGGCAAACTATGCCTGACTCTGCGGAGGCATGACAGTATCAGGCCTGGAGGATTTTCGGCTGGTTCGGGCTGATTAAGGTTGCGCAGGCACTACGGCACAGCAACAGAGCATGATACCAGCGCAAGGGATCAGGGCATCAAGGCATCCCCAGCAGTGTCCCGGTCTTATTTGGCGGAAAATTCTGAGCGCTCATAATTTCCGGCCTTTTGAGTCAAAATTCTGATAGTACTGCTCATAATTTCGGCCTGAAAAAATTAAGATTCCAATTTTTTTCCTGGGGGGCAAGCCCTCCAGACCCCCCAATGACTGCGGAACATTCAAATAGCAGGAGCACTGCATTCTATCTTCGGACGGAGGCAGCGTTGCGTTCGATGCCATATCCGGTATCAGGCCAACAGCAAAAACGGTACCATCAGGCGTCCTGCACCACCCCTTTCCATTCTCTACGGGGTACGGTGCGACCCTCAGCGGGCATCATTGTTGGCGTCTGGCAACTCAAGCGGATGCCAGCCCTACTTCCTAGTTGCACACCCACTTGGGGAACCCTACCCGGCTACCCAGCGCTCGCGCGTGCGCTGCCTACATGCCGACTAGCGTTCTGCCGGAGGGGGGGGCATATATTGCGGCCTCCGGCACAGTTAGGGTCTACCTGGTGTCATGTGAGGGGCTGACCTGATAATAATTTTCGCCTTCATTCCCCAGAATTCTGATGGTACTGCTCAGAATTTCCACGGCAATGATTAAGGGAAATCCTAAATCCTTCAGAATTTCTGGCCAAATAATTCTAAACCGCGGCCGAAACGGCCGCAAAAATTATAATAATTCTGAAGACCGGAACACTGATCCCCAGCATACACGTTCAGCGCAGTTCAGCGCCTTAGCTACGCTCGGCCACTTGTTGAGTGAGCCATCATATCCAACGGAACAGGAACCAATCTGGTTACTGGGTAGCTCCCTTGGTCGTGGTCTTGGATGTATGGACCGGTTGGAGCAGGGGAGAGTGGTTGGAGAGCAGGGGAGCTCCCTTGCGCCTTGGGGCAGGCCTCGCGCGTCTCCGAGACTGCTATCGGCTACTTCAGGCTACTCAGGGGGGAAGAGAGAATCGTATGCGCATTAAACCGCAATACAACACACATTGCTAATCGCTTGACACAGTTCAAGGCCTTGCCCAAACGCAATAAGCGCCTGGTACGCGACAGCTGGCCTGGCTTTCGGCCAATGGCTTGCGCCGAGACGCTGCACCCGAAATCGTTACACGCCTGTCAGACGTGGCGCGCGAGAGGCTACTCTCGTACTGCGCGCTGTGCGAGAAGGCAACTAAACCCTAGCATTTCCGCGGGCGCTTGCTACGACACTGCACAGCTTCATATCAGACCACAGACATCAGCGCGATTAAGTTGCTCGCTTACACACGAAATAGCGACAGCGCTGGCTCTACCTGCCGAACCCACAGCTGACGCTAGAGCGCGATGGGAGCGGAACATAGGTATGCCGCTGCCTATTGCTCAACTTTCACCAGAAAGTCTGAAGGAGGTCCTTTTGATGGAGTAGGGCCCACCAAGAGCTGGCCATGTGCCCTCCTGCGCTCAAGTCGGAACGGGACGGTTGCTGCCCCTTGCACCCTGAACGCCATCTGGGACCTTAGGACGACAAACGTGCAGCCCTGCCCTGAGCCACGCTTACGTGGCCTGGTCACCTTCCAACTGTTGCAGCTGTTTTGGAGTCGGTGCATGGCGGGCGGCGGGCAGGAGCGGGAGCCGAGGAGCGCGTGCGGCGGGCTGTGCTGGCCAACCCCAGCCTACTCAACGCCGACCTTGAGAGCTGGTGAGCCCCAAGCGTTGACCCAGTGCTAGAGGCGGGCAATAGCCTGCCCAGTTGGGCGCAGACACCCGTTCCGCTTGAGGTCTGAACAAGTGTGCCGCTTCGCCACCGCGCCATGGCCGCCTGCCGCACGCCGCATGCCTGGCTGCCGTGTGCCCCGCAGGCACCAGTTCCTGGTCAGCGGCTTCGGCCTGCCGCCCGACACCTTCGCCAAGCTGGCGGCCGACTGCCCCAACCTGCTGACGCACGGCGACGTGTGGACGGCGGGCTGCGCCATGCTGTTCTTCAAGAGCATGGGCTGGCGGAACAGGGACATCGCGCAGCGGATCGTCGGGTGGGCAACACAGCTCGGACAGCCTGCTGAAAATTGTAAACCGCAGGGCCATTTGGAGGGATGTCAGGCGGCAGCTGATCCGCAAACAGCCTTTGTAGCGTGGTAACAACACATGTTCGTTGCCGGCCAGGGCCACACGTGTCGTGGCGTGCCGGGTGTGCGACCCCCTAACGCGCTGCTCCTCACGCCGCCTGCCTCCGGCCCCAGCTACTACCCCCAGCTGCTGATGCTGGACCGCCCGCGCGACATCGACCCCGTGCTGCGGCTGCTGGAGCGGCTGGAGTGCCGCGGGGACAACCTGCGGCTGCTGGTGTGGGAGTACCCCAGGTGCGTGGCGGGGGCCAAGGGGGGCGGGAGGAGGGGGTTCAACCACGTGCGTTCTTGATGTGCTGCCAGGTTGTAACAGTGTGCCAGCGCTTCAGACGCCGCCCGTGATAAGCGGACCCCACCCGTGCCAACGCTGACGCCACCCATAACAACGCCTGCCCTAGGAGTTCCAAGAGGCAGCGATTGTTGGCCTACCAATGATAAATGTGGATTGCAGGGACGTGAGACCAAGAACCAACTCGCTGTATGTATGTCCACCTTTGCCGGCGCATTGCAGGATATTTGATAAGAACTACCGCAGGCAGGCGAGTGGCACTCGGGGGCGTACCAGGGAGCAAAGCTGCAGTGGCAGCAGCCCAAGGGACCCGGCCCTTATGTCAGACGACGTCTAAGGCGCGGAAGCAACTGAGGGCCGCATCCCTGCAGTTGTGAATGGCATCTGCAGAAGCATCACTGGTTAGGGGTCACGCAACATCAATGCCACGCTAGCTGCATACTGCGTGATACCACGCAATGTTCCCTCCTATTTTGTGCTGGCGGAGGTACGAAGCGTCAAGCTCCGCGCCCAACCACACTTGGTACTGGCACTGCTCTGCGACCCCAGATCCGCAAGTTCCAGTATCTGGGCGTGTACGGCCTGTCGCTCAACGGTGGCGGTAGCGGCAGCCAGGAGGGCCACATCCCGGCCGCTGCCGCCAGCACCGCTGGTATCGGGGAAGGCATGAGCCCCGAGGGCGTGCTGCAAGGGCTGCAGGAGCTGGAGGTCGGGCGCCAGGCTGCAGGGCATGCGGCGTGAGGGCGCAGCTGGGCACGTGCATGCGGACGTGAGCTCTGGAATGCAGGCCGGCATGCATACAATGTGCGCGAACAGGATTTGCCAGAGCCTACGTAGGGAATCCATAGCAGCATCACGGCCAGGTAAGCTTCTTACATAGCCAGCACGAGCGCCACACAAACCCAGCCTCTGTTTTTGCCAGGACGAGCGCAGCAGGTATGCCTCCACCTGGCGGTTTGGTGCTCTTTTCTACTGAGCTCATTGTGTGACGGCGTGTCGGGAGCAGGAGAGGGCCATTTGGAACGAGTGTGCTATTCGTGATGACTGTTTTAAGGCGCTTGTGGTCCATCCCGCGCGTACGGTATGCCATGCTGGTGACTGCGTGTGTAAGTGCGTCTGAACGCCATCTCATGTCTTCCCTATGGGCCATACATTATGCTGGTAGGATCAGCACATCGTGGGTCGCTGTACTCCGTACGTGGTGGTACTGGAATGGCAGCATGTCACTGCAGCCCCTCGCCTGAGAGGCATGGTGTACCATCCTCAATTGGCCAAGGACAGAAGCCTTCAGGACAAACGTGTGTCGCCACTGCTTTAGACCTGTTTAGACCTAGCAGGACATATCGGGTCAGCACTGCATCAGACGGGGGACTCAGGGTCAGGGTCTTGCACACCACAGCAGTGTGGCAGCCCCCCTGCCACACAGTGGTGGTGAGTAGGAGGCTGCGACTTGCTGGAGGCGCTTCAAGGTGAGCCTGGGTCAGCGCACCCCAAGACAAATTCCGTTCTGCGCGTAGTCGTAGGACGCCTTCTTTGCGTTGGTTGTGATCTTGAGCAAGGTACAGGAGTGGAATGAGCCGGGGGCCTTTGAAGTGGGGCAGGCTCAGGCGCACACGTGTGCGTGGCGCGCCGAAGGGTACGGCACTTGTTGTCAGGACTCAGGAGACAGAAACATGTTCAAACGGCAGTTTTGCTTGTATTGTTTGCAAGCTTAGAGGCGCCACATTATTGTGCAATGGACGCTGTTGTCCGGGGGCAAGTATCCTTCCGGCGAGCCCTGAGCCGAAAGCTGGGTGAGAATGTTGACAGAGTGAACCAAATGACTTGTTGACATGCTCAGTACAAGTACTGGGGCATGGCCGCGATAGCAGTTGTCGCGCTCTAACCCGCGGGCTGCCGCACGCCGCTCCCGCCAGTGTTCTATGACCTGCTGACGGAGCGCAGCGACACGCAGCACGAGGCAGCGGGCCCCGGCAAAAAGGAGGCGTGGGTGGAGCTGCTGGTCAAGGCGGTGCGCCGGGGGGCCGGGGGGAGGGGGTTAGGTAGGAAGGAAGACGCACAGAAAGGTGTCCGGTACGTGGGGAGCAAACGTGGCATATGGTCAGGGTGGTCGCTGCTTGGGGTCGAAAACGATGAAAGAGTCGAGAATCCAGTGCTCACCCTGTACCTCCACGTATTCAGCTCTTTAGAGGTTCTGCTGCAAGCACCTTTGCTGGCACAGCACGGGCCGTCGAGTCCCACGATGAGGCCTTGCTTAAAAGGCCCTGCTTGTTGGCACTTTGTGCAGGCCTGCAGTGCTGCATCTGAGGACTTACGCGCAGCTCCTGATCTTTGCTGCCTCCCTGCTCTGCCCGCTAGGCGCACGGCGACGAGGAGGGCGGCCTCAGCGTGGAGCGGGTTCGGGATATCAGGGACACCATCAAGTGGGCTCCGGCCGTGTGCCTGCGTGTGCACGCAACGGGGCAGCAACATGTCGACGCATGCGTTGCGGAAGGGCGTTTGATCTTGATGATTGTACTGTAATGCATGAAGTCAACCGGGAACACAACCACCCTGCGTGGCCGGTTGAGACACCCGTGTTAATTACACGTACGCCACAGGCTCGGGGACGTTGTGCAAGCCTGGGGCCAGGTCGAGGGCGCCCATGCCATACCGACGTTCATCGTGCATAAGATAGAAGTCATCAGGCGGTGGCGGGACCAGCCGGTTGCTGCCTGGGGGGAGCTGCCTTCCGCGTTCGTGCCCCGCCCTGCGCCGCGGGGTCCACACGTGCCCCACCAGCCCCTAAGTCACGGCCCGCTGCGATCATCGGGAGACCTTGGCCCGCCGTCGGCGGACAGCCCTGCCGCGGCACCGCAGGGTGAGGCTGGGGTGCTGGCAACCACCTGCAGCCTAGGCCGCACCGAGACCCGCTCCGCTTGTGGCGAAACAGCCCTTGTGGGTGATGGCCACGCAGCCGGCGGCGGCACCTTCAGCGGTTCACGACCGAAAGGGCATGGGCGTGAGGCGATGCCGGCCGAGGCGGGCCTGTGCAAGTACTGGGCCAGCACGGGGCGCTGCCCCAAGGGCGCGGCATGCCGCTATGCGCACCCAGCCTACCGCTGCGGCGCCGAGGGAGTGCAGCAGAGCTTCGTGCGCGGCAGGTGGGCAAGGGGGCGGCGGGAACGGGAAGTCCCTGTAGGGTTTGGCAGGTGAACAGCTGGGGCGAAGGTGGTACTCATGGACGGAGGATAAATGGCTGTGTCCCGCCGCCGCCCGCAGGCGCGCAGAGCGGCAGGGCGCCGCCGCGGCGCAGGGCTTCGTGCACGGGGCTGCCGACGCCGCCAAGCGCCGCCGCGCCGCCGTGCTGTGCCGCTGGCTGCTGGCGGCGTACGGCAGAGAGTACCTCAACTCGGGGTCGGGCGTGGTGGACGTTGCGGGTAAGCTGTGAGTATGCCCTGATTTCAGTTCTACCGTGGCAGCCCACGCTCTATTTCAACGACTGTACTTGTCTGCAGCGCCAACAGACCCTCCCCACTACGGTATGTCGGGTTCTGTACCCGAGTTCGGTCCTCCCCCCCAACCCCCGTCCTACCGCCTAACCCCCCAATCCCCCTTTCCTGTCACACAGGTGGGCGCGGCGCCCTCACGTTCGAGCTGCTGGTGTGCTGCGGGGTGCGCTGCACGCTGCTGGAGCCGCGACCAGCCAAGCTCAGCCGCCGGCAGCTGCGGGAGGTGGCGGACAGGAGGCTGGGTGCGGGGGCGGGGGAGGCAAGGGCGGCGCGGGGCTTTGCCCTGCCGCAGGTGCGCGCATGCCTCACACCAGACACGTGGCAGCCGGCGGTCGAGTGGCAGAGGCGGCAGAACGAGGAGCAGCAACAGCAGCAGCAGCAACAGCAGGGTGCAGGTGGCGTTGGTGAAGCGCCCGGGGGATTGTGTGCTGCGGACACATGCGGCCTCAGCACCGCGGCAGGGAGCACTGGGGCAGAATGTGGTGGAGTGCCACACGCGGCTGAGCTCCTGGCCAACTGCTCTCTGGTGAGTGCATATCGGCTTGTGTCAAGGCACGTCACAGATCGGCTGCTGCAAGGTGGCCACCTAGCATCCTCATGCATTATGGGGGCCGCCCAATTCGGCCACTACGGCGGATTGCTTCCGGGCATGCACCTACACAGCCACTTGACCTGCTGGCCCTCTCCGGCGCCTCCCCCCTGCCCCCTGTCTTCCGACCGCCTAATCCCCCCTGCCCCCTGCCAGCTGGTGGGCCTGCACCCCGACCAGGCCACGGACGCCATCCTGGACGCGGCGCTGGCCCTGGGCAAGCCCTTCGCGGTGGTGCCCTGCTGCGTCTTCGCGCGCCTCTTCCCGCACCGCACGCTCTACCTGCCACGTGATGAGGTGGGGGACACGGAGGGCGGCGGCGTCAGCGCCTGTGACCCGGCTGCCTCCCCTCACGTGGCAGTGCGCGTGGAGAGCTACCCGGCGCTGGTGCGGCACCTGCTGCAGCGCGGGGCGCAGGGGTCGGGGGTGGGCGCGGGGGAGCTGCCGGCGGGGAGCAGCTGGTGGGCGGAGTGGCACGGCACGGGGCACAGGGGAGGCGCCGGTGTGGGCCCAGCACGCGCTGACGGAGGCGAGGACTCGGGCACCGGCAGCGACGGCGAAGAGGAGGTGGGCAGGGGCCAGGAAGGCGATCATGGCGCAGGTTCGGGCAGCCCTATCACGGCTCCTGGCCGGTTGGAGGACCCCCTGCCGGCGGTCAGCGCGCTGCGGTTGCTGGACGACGCGGCGGTGGTGTGGGGCCGGGAAGAGAAACAGCAGCAGTGCCAGGAGCTAGTACAGCAGCAGCAGGAGCACGAGCACCGCAGGCACGGAGACATGGCGCCTATGGAGAGCCACAGGTTCCCAGGGGATATAGGCCCTTCGGCCGTCCATGAGGCAAGGTCCCACGCGGTCAAGCACGGGGCAGGCCCCTTGCGTGGTGGCGCTGGTGTACACATCAGCAATGGGTGGTTGAGCGGAAGGATGTTGCAGCAAAGCTGCTTGGCTGCGGAGGATGAGAGGGGCGGGTCACTGCCGGCAGTGCCTGCGGAGCACGCGGCAGCGGGGGCCTGTGCAGAGCCCGGCGGCGTCAGGTGGTGTGTGGGGCTCACCAGGCTGGGGCTTGAGGGGGCCAACCAGTTGGTGTTCAGGCTGCGGGCGTGAGCTGCGTACGGAATACCGTAAGGCGTGCTGGATCAACGCTCGGCAAGTGCTGGCATGACTGCATTGGGCACCTGACACACGACGGCCGCTGCATGGCGAGAGGCGGTACAAACATGTAGTGCGAAAATCATGTGCGGTGGTGTCTGCCGTAGCTATAAGCATAAGCGATTGCAAAGAACGGCAGCAAGTGGTGCAAGTCGAAGCAGGGTGGAGGCGTGGACCGGGGCAACAGGGGAAACGCAACGGCCGAGGCGGCGCCCGCGTGTGGCGCCGTGCACTTATACATGAAGGCATCTAACTGCTTACCTGCACTGTTTTGCTGGCAATTTGGCTCGCGTGCCCGGATACTCCCCTTCCCTGTGCTCACGCCTCAACGTCTTGTCACTTGCAAGACTTGGTACAGGCGTACAGCTTGGCACGCAATACCAGGCTGCCCAGTTGACGTTATAGAGGAGGCCAGTCTGGAACGATTAGTGCAGGATCGTAGTATGAGCAGGACAGCAGGTGTGGGCTTACAGCAACACATGGTGCACCATTTGGTCTGTGGCCGTGCGCCTAAACATCATTGGCGTAGGACTCAAGGCTACTGCACCTGCACCAGCACTCCTTAGCACCACCAGCCAATTTGATAAAGCAGCACACCGCAAGTACGCTCAATTTGAACGCATGTACCATTGTGAAGGCAAGGGGGCAACAGGGACACACGGAGAGAGAGCGATGCAAACAAACCAGATCGTTATACAAATTGTTAAGCCTTGAGACCAGTTTACAACTAAAGAGCCAACACGCCGAATAGTATTGTCTTACGGCAGGTACACTAGCGGCCAAGTGGTCCTCACATCACATCATGCAAGCTAGTCGGCGCTGATGCGTACGCAGCAGGGGCTGTACAGGGCCATGGCCGCGCTCTGCGCTCTGCCTCCGTGGGGGGTCACGAGGTCGAGCGCTTCACGCGTGCGCGGCAATCTGCTGCGGCTTCTTCACACCCGCGCTCTTGATGCGCTCCTCCATCTCGCCGCGGAAGTGCCGGATGAGGCCCTGCGGGGCACCACGAGGATGGCATGACAGGCGTCAGCCTAGTCCAAGTACCAGACCTACAACGCTGTACCGTTGCTGACCAGGCCCGATGCCAAAGCAGACGGCCAGGCCACAGCACGCCAAGCCCTGTCATATCGCAGCACGGCAGGCACGCACTCCGCCCTACCTGCACTGGCCACGCGGCGGCGTCTCCCAGCGCGCAGATGGTGTGGCCCTCGATCTGCTTGGTGATCTCCCACAGCATGTCAATCTCCTCCAGCCGCGCGTCGCCCTTCTTCATGCGGGTCATGATGTCGTACAGCCAGCCTGGGGAGGGGCACACGTGTACACGGGTGGACGGGGTACGCGCATGAAGCAGGGAAGTCCAAGTCGCAGCATCGTACCATAGTACGAGCAGCGGATCGTCCAACCTGTTCGGCAGGATCGGGCGGCGTTCCCTGTAACCAGGTTACGGCCAGGTGCTACCCAAAGCCAAGCGCACTGGCTGCATGGCGTCCAACGCATGCAAGCCCCCCTGCTGCCACTGTGCACATCCAAGCCACGCGCCACCCGTACCCACCCGTGCCCTCGCGGCAGGGCGTGCACTGGCCGCAGCTCTCGTGCTTGTAGAAGTACGACAGGCGGGCGATGGCGTCGATCACGTCGGTGCTCTTGTCCATGACGATCACGGCGGCGGTGCCCAGGCCCGACTGCGCCTCCTTGAGGGCGTCAAAGTCCATCAGCACGTTGTCGCAAATCTGGGGGAGCCACGGACACGGGAATCAGACGACAACAGAAGAAACGTCGTGCCCATGTGCCGTCGTGTCCATGCCCAACCCCCCTGCCTGCTGCAGAGAGGAAGCAACTGTCTATGATGCCGTAATGCCATTGCAGCCGAGGATGAAGGCGCGGGTGCGATAGACCGCTGGCTGCCAGGCTTGCATCACCTCGAATGCTTAATCGCATGCAGCTTTAAATAGCTTGGACAGCCCTCCCACCTATCCAGCTATCCTTGGTGCGTTCAGGCACATGGCCCCGAGGCGCCCACCACCACGCTCCCCTCCCCCTACCTTCTTGGGCAGCAGCGGCACTGAGGAGCCACCGGGGATGATGGCAAGCAGGTTGTCCCAGCCGCCGCGCACGCCGCCTGCAGTCAGCGAAGGGAAGATTGGCCCAGGGTGATTCAAGCAGAAAGAGTGTGAATATGAAGACCACTGCCATGTTTCATAGCCGGATACCTATCTTGTTATGATCTTGTGTGTGCCGATAATGTCTGAGGGCGTTACCAACGTGCCTGGTGCTCGGTGCATGCATTCCGCCGCCCGGCCGGTGCCCCCCGGCCGACCACGCCCTGCCGCTGCCCGCCACCCACCCGCGTGGCGCTCGATGAGCTCCTGAAGGGGGATGCTCATCTCCTCCTCCACCGTGCAGGGCCGGTTCACGTGGCCGCTGATGCAGAACAGCTTGGTGCCCGCGTTGTTCTTGCGGCCAAAGGACGAGAACCACTCGGGCCCGCGGCGCAGGATGGTGGGCGACACCGCCACCGTCTCCACATTGGTGACGGTGGTGGGGCAGCCGTACAGCCCCACGCCGGCGGGGAAGGGGGGCTTGAGCCGGGGCTTGCCCTGCTTGCCTGTGGGGCGGACGCGGGACGGGCTTGGCCTCGCAACAGGAATGAGAAGGCGCGCCAGGGGCAGAGCAGGCACCAACCCAGAGTCAGCCGCGTTCACGGTCGCAAAACCCCTTGCCATTCGGTGGGAGTACAGGAGTTCAAGGGCCTGGCAGACACACCCCATATACACGCCACGAGCGTTCACCAGCTTGATCATCACAACACGCCAACTGTCCTTGCCCTCCCCCTCCCCTCCCCTCCCCTGCACCCACCCTCCAGCGACTCGATCAGTGCCGTCTCCTCCCCACAGATGTACGCCCCCGCGCCGTAGTGCACCATGAGGTCGAAGTCCACGCCACTGCCGCACGCGTTCTTGCCCAGGAAGCCCTGGGGGAGGGATGGCGTTGGCCAACCGTTAGGCAGGCAACCCACAGGCTGATGCCTTCACACGGCGGTATGTACAAAAGCTGCTCCATTATTGCAAATTCGTTCCAGCAATACAGCAACGTGTTTGTTTCGTGGTTCAATACAAGAAGCACAACGATAAGGTTGCTTCCATACGAGAAACGGTCCATGCACCAGGCCGCAGCCGTTGCGAGCCGTTGGGACCTGCCCTGCGCGTTCAGCCACTGCGCATCTATTGTGGTACTAAACACAACGAAACCCAGCTCGGGTATATGCAGGAAACGCTCCCCATATGCACATGCATTCTTGCCCCAGCTCCCTGCAGATGTGGGTCTGCCTCAAGGCACCAGCCGCCCCAACTGCTGCACGTTCGCAGTGCATCGTTGTTGCTGTTTCAGCTGCTTCCTCGTGCCCAAAGGGCCCCTTTGGACATGTATTGCTTTCGGCAAAGCTGACGACACAACGTGTTTGCCCTTTGGGCACGAAGAGTGGCCTTGGGGCATATATTGCTTTCGGCAAAGCCGACGATGAAGCGCAAAGCGGCCCGACAGCCCTTTGGCCCCTCTGGGGTAACTGAAAGCGGCCCGAAGGCCCTTTGGCTTTCAGACAGAGAAGCCTTTAAGACAGTTATGTGGCCCAAAGGGGCTTCGCAAGAAAGAGAGAGAAGGGGCCCGGAGGGCACGAAAGGAGGGTAACTAAAACGCACGCCCCCAAGGGCGATCTCCTTCCCTAAAGCATATATTGCCCCCGGGTACCAAAGTGCATGCTCCTTTGGGCCCCGAAGGGGCCAACCAAAGGGGCTGGCGAGCGTTTGAGTGAAGTGGACCCCGGCTTTCAGACAGAGATGCGGACCGGAGGGGGGGACGCAATATAATGTGCCAACGCCTTTCGCCCCAAACAGCGGAGGACAAATAAGTCTATTAGCTGGAAGCCTGGCCTGCCCTGCCAGCCCGCTTGCGCGCCTGGTGGAGCCACTAGGGCAGCACCTCTGTGCTCAAGCATTCCGAAGCACGCAGCGCTGCACCCTGGCCGCGCGCCCCACCTTGGCGTACGCCTCGTCGATGGCACGCATCACAGCGCGCCGCTCCTCCACGAACTCGCCGCTACGCCAAAGATTCCGGACGCGTGAGTGGGGTCGGAACAGCAGATTGTGAGTTAGAGAAGAGCGCAGCACATGCAAGGGAACGGCATTGTGTGTTGACAACATGCATGACCACAAACTGCGGCAAAGAGGCACCGCGGCTGTCTTCCCCGCCAAGGCCGAGCCGCCGTTTCGCTCGTTCGGCCCGATCACCGCCCTCCGGACCCACCGGATGTAGATGTACCCTGCGCGCGCCCCCATGGCCACGCCCGCGATGAGGCAGCCCTCCACCAGCTTGTGCGGCTCGTGGCGCATAATCTCGCGGTCCTTGCAGGTGCCGGGCTCCGACTCGTCGCCGTTCACCACCAGGTAGGAGGGCCGCCCGTCGGAGGCCTGCGAGAGGGGGAGGGGGGGGCGGGGTGGGTCAAGGAGGGGGCTGTCATGCGGCGCGCTGGCATCCAGGCTAGTAGTGGTCGCGCAAGGTCCACAGGCGCTACCTCACGCGTCGTGCTGAGGCGCCCCCATGAGTGTCAGCAGCATGCAAGTCTGCATGGACAGTTGCAAGAGCTGCCGCCCCACAGCCCCCGCCCGTGGACGGCTGCCTGCGCCGCACGGCAGCAACCCCACCCTGTGACCCCACCCCCACGCCGTCCTGACCTTGGGCATGAAGCTCCACTTGAGGCCCGAGGGGAAGCCCGCACCACCGCGCCCGCGTAGGCCCGACTTCTTCATCTGGTCGATGATCCAGTCACGGCCCTTCAGCACAATCTCCTTGGTCATGTACCAGTCACCGCGGGCCATAGCCCCCTGTGGAGCATGCCACACGCAGAACGGTCACTCCACAGACGCACCCAGGGCCACGAAGGAAAATGGCCGCCGTACCCCAACACAGTCATGACCAGGAGGGGGAAGTACTACACAGTTGCCAGCGCGCCAGCCCGAAGCCAGAAGCCAAGGCAGCTGGTGGGAGGGGTGGAGCCTAGCGAGGGGCATCGCAGGACCCATAAGCCACGAAAACAACACATGACCAGAGATGACACGCTCCATGTCCCTTTAACCTAACGCCAAAGGCATCTGCAGCCTCGCTGTAAACGCATTCGCACCTTGATGCTGGTGTCGTGCCGACCGTAGATGTTCTGAAAAATGCGGTCATCATCTTTCAGACCCCCAAAAGAAGTCTTCGCTGGTGCAGGAGGAGGCTGCGAAGCTGCAGGCGCACCGCCCGTCGGGGCAGCCGGGGCAGCCGTGCTAAAAGCACGCAGCACGCTGCGCGCATGGTCACAGGGCCCAAGTAAGCATGCGACGCAATCAAGCGAGCATATGATACTAGCAAGGGTCAGCATGTGTCGGAACGGGGAAACGTGGCAAGCAAAGGAACCACATTCATCCAACGCGAAACCGCAAATTTAGGGTGCTTATCTGCGTGCATCATACGTCCTCCAGATAACATCCTAGGGTGCAGTACGCCACTGAAGCTTTGGGCTGCTTACCCGGTCCTGAGCTCCGCCATCGCGCCCTGCAGCTGCAGGCCAGCAAGCTGGGCTGCAACGGCGCTAGTACGCTGCATGGCTGCTGCTGTTTCTGTTGTTAGCCTCAACTTGGCAGAACAACGGCGAGGTGAAAGAGTGCCCAACTACTGTCGACAGAAGTAGGGCGTACAGTTAACCCCAACGCGCTTTCGCTAGACACTCTTGACTAGCACATAACAAACGGCAACCCTAAAAGGGCACAGCAAGCCGGGCTGCAGCGAGGTTGCCAGGTTGGTGTGTCCAATCCAAGTCGTACGGGGTGCTCAAGGGCAAAGAACGTCTAGGGGGGGCAGGTTCGGCTACGGTGACGGCACAACACCCGGAGTCCGATGTCGCCAAGGGCCAGCTGTACGATGCAAGGTGAAGAAAGGCTGCATTCCATTGAGACTTCACACCACACATTGCCTCAGCTGTTTTAATGTTGGGTTCTGACAAGATTTGCCTGGGTTTTTAGCAACGCCTGCCTGGGCCCTGCAAGGCCATACAGCCAGCCAGCCACCTCAACTCCTGTCCTATGTGCCGTTTCCCCTGCATCAGCTTGTACGAGGTATTGCACTTCAACCATATGGAGCTGTTCCCCGGCCGTAATCCACTATATAGTGCACTCGCATGCCCCATAAGGTCTGCCCACCTAGCGCCCCTCTAACCTGCATGCTGCCCCTCCCCGCCAGACAGGTAATTTTTACACGGGAATAGCTCTAACGCGACGGGGTTCCCTCCTTAACCAGGAATTCCGCCCAGCGCCACCTGCACCTTCACTACGTGCATGGGCAGACCGCATGGCGGACATCTGCCGGTACATCCCTACAACAGGCACAATTCCGTACGCTCACTTTGACACTCCACATCCATGTGCGGCATGCCGAAAGCCCCCGACGCGCATAACCCCCAGGGAAGACAAACACCGTACTAAAAACAAAATACGTCAACGTCAAAAGGACAGAGCCGTGATATGGTGTCAGCGTTTCTGTGCTGGCCCTGCCTTGGCAGGTCTGCCGCAATCCATGTCCGCTCCCTTATTATCCATACCCAGACAGCGCCAGGAAGCATGCCAAAAGAAAGCATCACGTCCTGTCGGATCATCGGGGCATCAGGCGCTGCGCACCTGTCCCTTGTCCCACGCGCGAAAAAGCCAAGCACGCCCGCATCCCACGTGCCTCGCGAGATCCTAATACACACATTGTGGGGGCGGGTGCGCCTCACCGTGTACCGTCAACTGGTCATCAGCGAGCCCACGCTCAAGCTCCATGGTATTTGAATTACACACAGCATGGGCAAGAGCGTGCTGCACATGCAGGAAAATGGGTGTGCGAACATCGTGTTCGGTGCGCAACCCCAACTGTCGCGCGGGGAGTCGTATCCTCGTACATCTACAACTGTCATAGCGCGGCCCCTCCTGCGGGTCTTGCGCCAGTCCCACACTGTGAAAACACCTCAACCATGTTGCTCGTGCTTGCCCACCAGGTAGCAACCCTGAACACCTCAGCCCCGCCACCACCCCGACGTGCTTCTGTGCACCTGGACACACATGCATTGCACCTCCTCCTGCCATCGCCCCACTGTAGGGGTTCCATATCAACATCAGCGGTTCTTGTCGGGGTGCACCAGCAGGCTCATGCGCCGGCACGCCATGAGCACCTCGTCTCGTCCGGCTCCCGCAGGCAGCCGCAGCACCACGCTGGCCTGCACCGCCGACCCCAGGCTCGGCACGCCACCACGCGCCGCACCTCCCACTCCGGCAGCACCGCCGTGGCCGTGCGCCGCAGCCGACGCAGCTGCTCCGCGCCCGCCACGCGGCCCGAGCTGTGCACCGCCAGCGCCACCGCCAGCACCGTCGCGGGCACCAGCGGCTGCTCAAGCGCGCTACCCCCGTCGCCACCATCTGCACCATCCGCGCCGCCGCCGCCTCCAGCTGCCCCATCGCCCGCGACCCCTTGCCGGGCACAGCGCCGCCCTCAGTGCGTCTTCAGCTTGCTGGCCGGCTCCACGGCTGCCGCGGGGCTCGGTGCGTCAGGGCTTAGGGGCCCAGCCAGGCCCGACCCGCCTGCTCTCGGTCCCGCCCCGGGCGCTGCTTGCGCCTCCTCTGCCTGGGCCTCCGTCTCGGCGTCCAGCAGCTGCGCCCCGGCGCACCCCACCTTCGCCAGCAGCCCCAGAAGGTCCGTCACGCGCATGAGGCTCATGGAGGGCGTAGCGGCGCTGCGTGCCGAGCCGCACCCTGCAGTCTGCCGTGACAGGCGCCCAGCCAACTTGCTGCAGCGCGCCGGTCGTGCCGGTGTGCCCTGCAGGGCTGCCGTAGCCGCCATCACCACCTGCTTACCACGGACTGGGCCCTTGGCTGGCTCTTGCCCCACAGGGCCGCCGCTGCCCAGGCGTAAGCGCCGGAGCTTGGGACGCGAGGGGCAGTGCTCTGCCGCGGCCGCCGCATCCGTTGCCAGCGGCGCAGCCTCCCCAGCCCTGCTGGCCGCTCCGTTGATGGGCCCTTGGGTCTCGGCGGGTCTCGGCCCCTGCGTCATCATCTCCGTCAGACAGCCTTCGGGGCCGCTTGCAGCGCACACGGATCTCTTCCTCCTCCGCCTGCTCATCCTCCTCGCCCCAAGCCGCAGCGCTGCGGATGGCCGCCTGCTGCTGCCGCCGCTGATCCATGACGGACGGCCCGTGCGCCGCAGCAGGGGCCTGCGGCAGCTCATGGGCGTCAGCGGCCCAGTCCCCACCTTGGCCGCTGCTGCGCGTCCGTCGCCCAGTCCTCATCCCCGGCCGCCGGCCCGCGGCACCGCAGGCACCTCCACACCCTCCGCAGCAGAGGCGCCCCTGCGCAGCTGCGCGGCCGCCTCCTCGTGCTCCTTGCACAGGCAGTACACGTGGTTGCGGCACAGGTCCAGCACCTCCTGCCCGAACGCCCGCACCCACGGCCGGGCCAGCCCCCGTACCGCCTCCAGCTGCGGCACAGAGGTGGGGCAGTGCGCCGCCAGCTCCTCCAGCTGCGAGCGCCACAGCAGCATGTCCGGCGACTTGCGCTTGAGGGCGCGCGCCCGCGCCATGCGCCACGCGTCCAGGGCGTCCTCCAGTCGCCGCCTGTCGCACTGCACATGAGGCACAGCAGTCGACACAGGCCTGCACCAGCTGTATCCGTCGTACGGGGGTGCTCAGGGCGCAGGGGCGCCCTTACGTTGACGGCACACAACACCCGGAGTCCTATGTCGCCAAAAGGCAGCTGTACGATGCAAGGTGCAGGAAGGCTGCATTTGGCTGAGACTTCACACCGCACGTGCCTCAGCTGTTATAGTATTGGTTTCTGACCAAACTTTGCCTGGTTCTTCAGCAACGCCTGCCTGGGCCCTGTAGCCAGCCAGCCACCTCAACTCCTGTCCTACTGTGCCGTTTCCCCTGCATCAGATGGTACGAGGTATAGCATTTCAACTAAGTGGAGCTGTTCCCCGGCCGTAATCCATTATACAGTGCTCTGCATGCCCCAGAACGGCAGAAGGTCTGCCCACATAGCGGTCTGTGCGCCCCTTCACCCAGCCTGCTACGCCTCCCAGCCAGGTGATTTATAGACGGGAATAGCTATAAGGCGACGGGGTTTCTCCCTTAAGCAGGATTACACCCAGCGCCACCTTCACCACGTGCATGGGCAAACCGCACCGCGGACACCTGCCGGTTCATCCCTGCAACAGGCACATTACCGCACGCTCACATTACGCTCCACATCCCTGGGCGGCATGCCTGAAACCCCCCGACGCGCATAACCCCAGGGAAGACAAACACTAGTTAGGTACTAATAACAAAATAGGTCAACGTCGAAAGGACTGAGCCGTGATGTAGTGTCATCAGAAATGTAGTGCTGGCCCTGCCTGATCATCCGCTCCCTCACAATCCATACCCAAACAGCGCCAGGAAGCACGCCAAAAGGAAGCATCAGGTCCTGTCCGATAATTGGGGCATCAGGCGCTGCGCACCTGTCCCTTGTCCCACGCGCGAAAACGCCAAGCACGCCCGCGACCCACATGCCTCGCGAGGTCCTATGAAACACGTTGTGGGGGCGGGCGCGCCTTACCGTGCACCGTCAACGGGTCGTCAGCGAGGCCACCGCTCAAGCGCCATGGTATAAGTACACTAATACCCCGGCGGGACCGTGGCTCCAGTGTAAGTCACCAACTGACTTACATCGAGTCAGCCCTCGGGTTGCACGTTTTCGTGCCGTACGGCTAAGTCGCCCCCGGGCCCAAGTCACCCCGCCCGCCAAGTCACCACGCCCGCCAAGTCACCACGCCCGCCAAGTCACCACGCCCGCCAAGTCACCCCCGGGCCCAAGTCGCCCCAGAGCCAAATCGGCCCCAGGCCCAAATCAAACGCTTTTGCACCATGCCCGTATTAGGGAGTAAAATACTTGGCCAATTCCCAAACCCAAGGGTACAGGGGGTACAAAGGACTGCCACTGTGAACACGGTAGATTACCATTACCATGCCACTTCACCGCAGGCACAGGGACTCTGTGCTGACTCAGCTGTTAGTTGGCAAATGCCGCTTGCATACGCCAAACACCACCAGCCAAGCAGCAATGCGTAAATGCGATGCATCTTAGGGATCCGCTTCCTCGTCATCGTCTGCCTGCATCTGCTGGCAGGGCACCATGCTGTACATGCTGTACTGCGCGCTGGTGTACCCGAACTGCTGCTGAGGTGCGAACTGCATGCCGGGCTGCATCACCGACTGCATGCTGGGCTGCACGGCGGGCTGCATCATGGACTGCATCGTGGGCTGCATGCCGGGCTGCATCATGGGCTGCATGCCAGGCTGCATCATGGGCTGCATGCCGGGCTGCATCATAGGCTGCATGCCGTGCTGCATGGTGTGCAGGTACTGCATGGGAGCCGTGTACTGCATGGGCGGCGCATACTGCATGGCGGGCTGCACGTACGGCATGGGCGGCGCGTACTGCATGGGCGGTGGGAACGACATAATCGTTGGCTGTGGCTGCAGCTGGTAGTAGGGCTGAGCAGGGGCCATGGGCAGGGGGCACTGCATCACCATCTGCTGCTGCCCGCTCGGCAGCAGTGCGGGGCCGCCCATGTGTGGCCAGCTGCGGCCAGGCATCTGCTGCCCCTTGCGTGCAGACGAGGCGGAGGGCTTGGGCGGCTTGTCGGCGGGTGGCTTGGGTGCAGCAGCGAAGGGCTTGGTAGGCAAAGGTAGGGTGACGCCAACCGTGGAGGTGGTGCGGGAGCGCTTGCACGGCGGCTCAGACGCAGCTGGGTCTGTTTGACAGGCGCTTGCGGTTGGAGTTAATCTTTGGGCTTTGTGAGAATGTGCAAGGTGACGCGGTGAAGGGGAAAGACCACAGGTTGAAACCCTGCTCGCCCGTGGCCTCAGACTCCACCACGTTCGGCAGATGACAGTCCATAGCTCAGTCCAGTCTATACATAACGTGGTTGTGAACAGCTGAGCGCCCCCATCACCCTCGACACCATCACAGTCAGGGCTGCAACTCTCATGCAGCTTGGACCCCTCCAGCAGCGGCGGCAGCAATGCCACAGCCAGTACGTCAGGGCAGCATTGGAGCCCGGTGCAGATCAGACTACTCAGCAAGACGCCCTGAAGCACCTTGCTGCTACGTTTCGTAGGGTATGGCAGCACGTGCGATGGGAGAATGAGAATAAGGAGGTTTTGTGGCGGTTAGCGGTTGATGGGGTACCATTGCTGGGCAATAGCCACCTGCATGGTAGCCAGCCCTGGGTGTGCCCCTGTAGCACATTCGTGTGTCATTGCAGCAGCCCACCGCGCACTCACCACTTTTGGGAGTTTGAGGTGGCGCTGGCTATTCGTGAGCACATAGAGCACTATGCACATGACATACGCCTCACACGCCAACACCTGTGGCTGGTCATGCCTCCTAAGGGCATCCATCGCAAGGTGTGGGAGGTGGTGTGCCTCAGCGCGTTATCGGCCATGGAGCATGGACGGCGGCATTTGCATGCTTGCTCAACTGCACCGAGACGCACGGCATGTGGCTGCGGCACGAACTCGGGCGGTAGTGGATTTTTGGTCGCGCCTGCGAGACTTTGCAGCGTTGGGCATGCCCAAGGGGTGGAAGAGCGTGCCTGCGCACCATCCGTTCCTTGGCATACAGGACAACAGAGTCCAATACAACGGTCCTATGCTTGAGCAGCATGCTTAAGCGCTGCACTTTAGCGTACTAAACACGTCTCTGGTGCTACTTTCATACCATGCCTGCCCTACGCATGTGTGCTGACTGCGAGTGTGGCAGTGTGGTGACGCCTGGAGTAGTGCGCAGGTGCCACGTGTACTTGGGCCGCAGTCTATGCTTCAATGCCCTTGGTGGTGTCTGCTGCTACGTACCTGGGTGCCATGCCTGTCCTGCCTTGCCGTGCTAGTTGACTGCCTGTGCTTAGGGCTTCATGGTGTGCCGCCCTAGCCGACATTACTAGGCCTGGGCAGTAGCGGGCTTTTGTGCTTTGGGAGGGCTGTCTCGTTGCCCTCTCGGGGTGGTGGGTGTGGTACGACACCCCGACCGAAGCCGCGAAGGGGTCCCCCGTGTAAAACCAAACCAAACCAGGCAAGTGACAGGGATGCTGCGCTGTGCGATTGGACTCGGAGGTTGTTCTTGATTGCAGCTCACCCCGGTGATGGCTTCTAACAACAACTGAAAGTGGCTTTCAGTACAACGACTTTGCCGATAAGCCTGCGGCACACAGTCTTAAGTAAGCGCGTCGCAGTTAGCCACGTCAATTATTGTATTCGGTCAGGAGCAAACACTATGGCCCTAGCTTTTGGCACTGCGGAGAAGCACTCAGGACGCAGCGATGTCACCCCTGGGCGCCTGGGGAAGCACGCCGCCTGCCTAGAGTCCCTGTACAAGCAGCCCGAATGGAAGACCCACGCGTTGCTCGCCGACGAGGCCATCAAGAACTTCAACACGACAAACGAATACCGCGACGAGCACCTCTCCCTGAGGGACATCCTGGTTGGCAAGCTGCCGGAGCACATCGAGTGGTCCACCATCTACCAGCACGGCGACACAAAGTACCTGGTGGACATGTCTCGCTGGGAGGGGCCTGATAAGCCATGGCTGAAGATTAAGTTGCCGAGCAAGGGGTTTGAGTTCGAGCAGACGGCTGGCCAGACGGCTGACAAGAAGTCTTCGCGCGACCAAGGCGCGCCTTGGGTGTCGCTGCCAGTGCCGGAGCTGTCTGAGTACTTCCCTGGGGTGTATGACGCTACCAAGGAGATGCTCGGCCAGGCGTCCGTCGTGTACGACTACCAACACCACCGGCTCGGCTTGCGCCTGGTATCGAACGTTCGTGAGGCACTACCCGTGGAGATCAACATCGAGAACGGCAACCCATACACGGACGACGAAGATGTGCCAGAGGACCTGGAGTAAAGGTAAGAGTAGGACTGGGAGCAGAACTCGAGCTTATGCTACGAGAGACAAACGGGGCATGCCCTGATGGGGATGGGTTGGATACTTTCCGTTGGAGAGCAGTTGGTGGCGGGGATCCACCTCATAGTGTTGTGCGAGGCGCTGGGCTGGCTTGTGGGGAGGGCGGGGGGCAGGGTGTGCAGGTCGTCAGCATGGATCGTGGGTAACTAAAACCTGCCTTGCCGTTGCCTCTTTGCCTTGCCTGCGCTCCTGGAGGTTCACTTTGACATGACGTCGTGTCTCCCTGTTCCCCTCTGCTGCTGCTTCCCCAGCTGCTTCAAGAAGCCTCAACCTGCTCCGGATGGGCGTCATCGTCAGTCCAAGTCCCTCCTGCAGTGAGGGGGTGCCGATTGGGAAGCCAAGCATGCAGGGCCAAGGAGTTCGTGGGTGGGGCAGCATGAAGTCATAGGTGTGCGGCAGGAGACACGTCGGCACTTGCCAGGTTGGCAGCCTGCCACCCCGGTGGGATAAGGGTACACGTCAAGGCAGCTGCGTTCGGTTGTGGCGCCATGGCTGCATTGCAACGAGTAAGCGGTATTCCAGTGCGTCTTTGGTTGGCTGGCGTAAATAGTCGGCCAACTGGCAGGTGTAAGTGTGTTATCCCCATGTGGGCATGGCGTTTGTTGCGCGGGCGCTTGGTTGGAGTGAAGCCCAGACATTGCAGCAGGGTGGGGCAGGAGGTGCATGACGCCTTGCAGCCTGATGTGGTGACGTGAGCGGTGCACGCCACCGGTTGGCCCAGTTCCTTCTGAGCGCATTGCTAATCTTGGCTACTGCATGGACCGATACCGTAGTGGCACATATATATTTAATTTACATGCCCGGCGAGAGGCAATTAATTTGCGTTTTTAACAAGGGCCCCAGTTATTAATTTGCCGTTTTGACAGGCACATGTAACCCCACCAAAGAGCGCCCGTATGGCCCCTAACAAGTGCCAAGGCACGCAGAACCAGCAGGAACATATCGTGTAAGGCCTTGGCAAGCACCCACAACTCCGGCAGGGGGCTTAGGCAAGCGTTCTGGGTCTTTCCTGGCGCCAGTTCGGGAGCCGACAATTAATTGCACTTTTTGACAGACCCTCAGACAATTAATCTTTTCTATTGGCAAGGCCCCTGAGCAGGTAATATTTGTAAATTATATTTGTGCCACTACGGTATGTGTTAGCCCCACATCGGTTGCCTGGAGGCACGCATGGCTGCACTGCTGTGTCAAGGTTCGGGACAGTGGGGCATTAGCCTCAGCCACGCTAGCGTGGTGCTCGGGGGCTTCGTGACAGTCTGTCCAGACCTGTGCAAGCACGCTGACATACAGTAACACTGCTGCGTGCCTACCGTATCTGTAAGCAGCAGTGGGAGGTTGCCGAACGCTCTGAATCATGTATCTCGCTAGTCACCTGCGACTGGCCAGAAGCTGGTGCGGCTGGACCAAGTGGTGCTACACTCTGTGCAATTGTCGCAGTTCCACTAGACTGCAGTGTCTTGGTGCAATCAGGTGTACGCCCAAGGCCAGCAGCGCCTTCCCAAGCGCATCCCAGGTTAGTTCAACTTCTGCCTTACGTCAAGGTATTTTGGGCTGAGCCCCCGGCGCGAAGCGCACTCGGGGGGGCGAAGCCCCCCGTGGTTGCTCATGGTCTGCGTCCCTGCGTCGGCAAAAGTTTCAAACCTGGGCCCAACGGCGCATACCAGGTAGTAGGTATACCTCTCATCTATTCCATGGCATAGGCCTGGAAGCCAGGAAAAATCGGAAAGAGAAGAACGATTTCGCAACATGAACAAGGACACTTTGGAACACGCGCTCGCCCTCCGGGTACAAAGCAATGATCAGGACTTATAACATATCAAGATAAGCTGTTAGAATGCAAGAAACGGCGGCTAGATTGCTGGCTGTCGCAAACTTGCGGCAAACATTCAAAGCATGTCGTCAGCAACTTGACGTGGAAATGGTGCTTCACACATGCCGCAGCAACTTTTCAGCCCTTCGTTATAGTAAGTACCTTCCGCGGCCAGGTGCACTTCACAACCATTCTCGGCAAGGAGCAGGTTGGCACGTGGCACTGGGCCCACTGACATTTCAGACACCCCCTGAGCAAGAGGGCTCAGCCCTTTTTCCCAGCTTTTGCAAAGCTGACACCGCTTGTCGCTATCGGGATACATCCCGATTAGCGGGATGAGTAACAATTTTGGGCCGGGCAAAATCAGAAACCATGCGCCACGTAGTGCTGTATAGCTTATCCCGCACCCTGGGAACTCGCCAGACCGCCTCCACGGGCCCTGCTGGACCCGTAAGTTACGATCAATGCTTTGCCGTACATTAATCCACGCACACGCCAAGCGTGACACATGCAGAAGAAAGCCAGCAAGCCACACCTGCACGTGCTCCTCAATCCTCATGCAGCGGCCAAATTTTAACGCGGTTTCCCACAAACCCTCTCTGGCACTGTACGGTAAGGTACCTGGCCCAAGGCCCAACCAGAGGCCCACAACGGCACCAACTGACAGCACCACACACACAAACACGCACGCGCAGTGCAAGGCCTCCGTGTCCGCCCTGCAGCAGCAGTCCGCTCGTTGCGGCCCCAGGAGCTGGGGATTGACGAGGGGAAGGTGCTGATGCGGGGGTTGACGGAGGGCCAGTGGGTCTTTTTCTCCTGTGGAAAGGTTTACAGAGAGCGCATGGTGGCGGCCGACGGTCAAGAAGGGCGAATGGGTGCGGAAGATGGGGCTCAAATTCTCGCCGTACCTCACGCCCCTAGGGTGTGCACTCAGACGCCAGATGCAGAGCCAACCCAGGACAGCAACCGGAGCAGCATGAGCAGCGGGGACTGAGGGAGGACGCAAGGCTTGGTTACAGCACTTGGGTAGGCTGAGGCGCAAGCGCTTTAGGCGAGGGCCCGTATTGTTGTCCTCATAATCTACACCTGTCATGGCGCCGCCCTTCCGGCGAGTATGCGCCAGCCTCACACTGCAAAACCACCTCAAACATGTTGCCCGGCCAACATGTCGCACCCCTGAACACCCCACCACCGCCATCACCCCGACGTGCGCATGTGCCGTCGGGACCACATGCATGTGGCCCACACGGGGCATCCTGTTTGTCTGAAGCACGTCAAGCGCTTTTTACCTCCATCCGCCATCGCCCCACTGTAGTAGTTCCATATCTTCAACATCTACGCCACGGGGCCAGGAGGACCGTAGCCGCCATCACCAACTGCTTACCACGGACTGGGCCCTTGGCTGGCTCTTGCCCCGAAAGGCCGCCGCTGCCCAGGCGTAAGTGCCAGAGCTTGGGACGCGCGGGGCAATCCGCTACCGCGGCCGCCACATCCGTTGCCAGCGGCGCAGCCTCCCCAGCCCCGCTGGCCGCTCGTTGATGGGCCCTGAATTCTCGGCAATGCACGTGGCCTGGCCACTGCCGACGCCTGCTGCCGCTGCCGAATGGCGTTCGGCTGGACCGGTCAGAGGGCTGCCCGAGGCCGGCTGCAACGGGTCGGGAGCCCCTGCTGGCGAGCCGGCGACAGCTGCCGCAGGGCCAGGAGGCGGCGCAAGGGATGACGATGCGCCGGGGCTGGGGCTGCGGCTGCCGGGCCGGCTGCCGTGGCGACCGCCCTGCCCGGTGGCGAAGGCAGGCGCGCCTTTGGCGCCGTGGTACGGCATGTCCTCCAGCAGCTGCTGCTCCATGGGCACGTCGCCCTGGATGGGGCAGGGGGTGACAAGGCAGGACAATACACCGCAGAAGGCGTCACATCACATGCGCTTGTATCGCACATGCCACAACGGTGCAGTGGGTTTGCTGTGTGTGCCGCAACAAAGGATGTGGCTGTGCTGTGTGCACCCAAACACGATAACGAACTGACCAGCTGAACAACCCTGCATCTGTATGCGCGTAAGTGCGACAAGCGTGGGTCAAATCAGTTTCGTCGTTGCACAACGCCGCCCCCCCCCCCATGAGCACCCGCAGTGACTGCACTGACCGCAGTGACATGTCCACAGCACTGCCGCCAGGCTGGCAGCCGCCGCCGCGGCCTGCGGCGTCGCCCTCGTCGCTGCTGCTGCCGCCGCCGCTGCTGCGCGCCGCGCGGACAGGCGCCGCTGCCTCGCCGCACTGCGCTGCAACCGGGGCCGAGGGCCCCCGGCTGGGCGCAGGCACAGCGCCGCCCTGCTCGGCACCTGCGTCATCATCTCCGTCGGACAGTCTGCGGGGCCGCTTGCAGCGCACACGGATCTCTTCCTCCTCCGCCTGCTCATCCTCCTCGCCCCAAGCCGCAGCGCTGCGGATGGCGGCCTGCTGCTGCCGCCGCTGATCCATGACGGACGGCCCGTGCGCCGCAGCAGGGGCCTGCGGCAGCTCATGGGCGTCAGCGGCCCAGTCCCCACCTTGGCCGCTGCTGCGCGTCCGTCGCCAAGTCCTCATCCCCGGCCGCCGGCCCGCGGCACCGCAAGCACCTCCACACCCTCCGCAGCAGAGGCGCCCCCGCGCAGCTGCGCGGCCGCCTCCTCGTGCTCCTTACGCAGGCAGTACACGTGGTTGCGGCACAGGTCCAGCACCTCCTGTCCGAACGCCCGCACCCACGGCCGGGCCAGCCCCCGTACCGCCTCCAGCTGCGGCACAGAGGTGGGGCAGTGCGCCGCCAGCTCCTCCAGCTGTGAGCGCCGCAGCAGCATGTCCGGCGACTTGCGCTTGAGGGTGCGCGCCCGCGCCATGCGCCAAGCGCCCAGGGCGTCCTCCAGTCGCTGCCGGTCGCACTGCACATGAGGCACAGCAGTCGACACAGGCCTGCACCAGCTTACGCAGCGTGCTGCATCCGCCGCTGCCGCCACCCCGCTTCCGGACTTGCCGGGCTCCGCACGCCCGTTCAGCCCACCAGCTGCCAGCCGCGCCAGGGACTCGCACCGCAGCCCTAATCGCCGCACCCAGCCGCCTGGCCCCTTCCCGAGCAGCCGCAGCAGCCTCCGCCTCCAAATCTGCAGAACCCTGCACAACTGCCGCCGCAGCTGCTGCAGCGGCGCTGTGCTTTCGGCTACAGCGTGTCTGCGGTGGGCCGCTGCCGCCGCCGTGGCAGGCACATGGCCGGCAGGCTTGCCTGAAAGTTCCGGTCCTGCCGCAACCTCACCGCTGGCAACCTCACCGCTGGGCCCACCGCACAGGGCACAGGCCCCCCGGCCAACGGCTGGCCAGCTGCCGGGCAGCCCATGCTGGCGCGCCTGGGCTTCTGGGGGCTGCAGTGGGGGACGGATCCCACGGCTGCTATGTGCGGCACAGCAGGGGAGGCGAGGGAGTTGGTGTGGCGGTAGGGGCGGGGCCCTGGCACTGGTGGCCGGGCGCGGCGGCGCTGCAGCCAGAAGTCGAACCGGTTGCGTCGCGCCCGCCAGCCCCGCGGCAGCCACAAGGGGATCGCTGCCGCCACAGGCTCTGCAAGGGCCACGGCGGCGGACCTGGCTCCAGACGTCATGGCAGCCTCAACTACGGTAGGAACTGGTGCCGCCGCTGAGCCAGTCATCGCAACAGGCGCTGCAGCAACTGCTGGCGAGTGCTTCGGCTCACCAACAGCAGCCCCCCTGATTCTCGCACCGCATCTGCACCCCACCCTGCCAGCACCGTGGCGTACGCCTCGTCGATGGCGCGCATCACCGCCCGCCGCTCCTCCACGAACTCGCCGCTGCGCCAACGATGAAGTCGCAGGCGTGAGTGGGGGCGGAACAGGTTGCAAGTAAGAGAGGACAGCGCAGCGCAGGCAGGAGAACGGTGCATCGTGTCGACAGCATGCACGACCTTCACAACCCGTGGCAAAGAGGCATCATTTGCCCCCCAGGCTATGCCGCCGTTTCGCTCGGTCGTGTCGGTCAGGACCCTCCGGATGCTTCAGGACGTGGTGAGGGCAGGTACACCGCAAACACACATCCCAGGGCAAGTGTCACAGGACACGACCCCAGACTAGCCCGCAGTGACGGCGTGGGCGGACGCACCGGATGTAGATGTACCCTGCGCGCCCCCATTGCCACGCCCGCCATGAGGCAGCCCTACACCAGCTTGTGCGGCTCGTGGCGCATAATCTCGCGGTCCTTGCAGGTGCCGGGCTCCGACTCGTCGCCGTTCACCACCAGGTAGGAGGGCCGCCCGTCGGAGGCCTGCGAGAGGGGGAGGGGGGGGCGGGGTGGGTCAAGGAGGGGGCTGTCATGCGGCGCGCTGGCATCCAGGCTAGTAGTGGTCGCGCAAGGTCCACAGGCGCTACCTCACGCCGTCGTGCTGAGGCGCCCCCATGAGTGTCAGCAGCATGCAAGTCTGCATGGACAGTTGCAAGAGCTGCCGCCCCACAGCCCCCGCCCGTGAGACGGCTGCCTGCGCCGCACGGCAGCAACCCCACCCTGTGACCCCACCCCCACGCCGTCCTGACCTTGGGCATGAAGCTCCACTTGAGGCCCGAGGGGAAGCCCGCACCACCGCGCCCGCGTAGGCCTGACTTCTTCATCTGGTCGATGATCCAGTCACGGCCCTTCAGCACAATCTCCTTGGTCATGTACCAGTCACCGCGGGCCATAGCCCCCTGTGGAGCATGCCACACGCAGAACGGTCACTCCACAGACGCACCCAGGGCCACGAAGGAAAATGGCCGCCGTACCCCAACACAGTCATGACCAGGAGGGGGAAGTACTACACAGTGGCCAGCGCGCCAGCCTGAAGCCAGAAGCCAAGGCAGCTGGTGGGAGGGGTGGAGCCTAGCGAGGGGCATCGCAGGACCCATAAGCCACGAAAACAACACATGACCAGAGATGACACGCTCCATGTCCCTTTAACCTAACGCCAAAGGCATCTGCAGCCTCGCTGTAAACGCATTCGCACCTTGATGCTGGTGTCGTGCCGACCGTAGATGTTCTGAAAAATGCGGTCATCATCTTTCAGACCCCCAAAAGAAGTCTTCGCTGGTGCAGGAGGAGGCTGCGAAGCTGCAGGCGCATCGCCCGTCGGGGCAGCCGGGGCAGCCGTGCTAAAAGCACGCAGCACGCTGCGCGCATGGTCACAGGGCCCAAGTAAGCATGCGACGCAATCAAGCGAGCATATGATACTAGCAAGGGTCAGCATGTGTCGGAACGGGGAAACGTGGCAAGCAAAGGAACCACATCATCAACGCGAAACCGCAAATTTAGGGTGCTTATCTGCGTGCATCATACGTCCTCCAGATAACATCCTAGGGTGCAGTACGCCACTGAAGCTTTGGGCTGCTTACCCGGTCCTGAGCTCCGCCATCGCGCCCTGCAGCTGCAGGCCAGCAAGCTGGGCTGCAACGGCGCTAGTACGCTGCATGGCTGCTGCTGTTTCTGTTGTTAGCCTCAACTTGGCAGAACAACGGCGAGGTGAAAGAGTGCCCAACTACTGTCGACAGAAGTAGGGCGTACAGTTAACCCCAACGCGCTTTCGCTAGACACTCTTGACTAGCACATAACAAACGGCAACCCTAAAAGGGCACAGCAAGCCGGGCTGCAGCGAGGTTGCCAGGTTGGTGTGTCCAATCCAAGTCGTACGGGGTGCTCAAGGGCAAAGAACGTCTAGGGGGGGCAGGTTCGGCTACGGTGACGGCGCAACACCCGGAGTCCGATGTCGCCAAGGGCCAGCTGTACGATGCAAGGTGAAGAAAGGCTGCATTCCATTGAGACTTCACACCACACATTGCCTCAGCTGTTTTAATGTTGGGTTCTGACAAGATTTGCCTGGGTTTTTAGCAACGCCTGCCTGGGCCCTGCAAGGCCATACAGCCAGCCAGCCACCTCAACTCCTGTCCTATGTGCCGTTTCCCCTGCATCAGCTTGTACGAGGTATTGCACTTCAACCATGTGGAGCTGTCCCCCGGCCGTAATCCACTATGTAGTGCACTCGCATGCCCCATAAGGTCTGCCCACCTAGCGCCCCTTTAACCTGCATGCTGCCCCTCCCCACCAGACAGGTAATTTTTACACGGGAATAGCTCTAACGCGACGGGGTTCCCTCCTTAACCAGGAATTCCGCCCAGCGCCACCTGCACCTTCACTACGTGCATGGGCAGACCGCATGGCGGACATCTGCCGGTACATCCCTGCAACAGGCACAATTCCGTACGCTCACATTGACACTCCACATCCATGTGCGGCATGCCGGAAACCCCCGACGCGCATAACCCCCAGGGAAGACAAACACCGTACTAAAAACAAAATACGTCAACGTCAAAAGGACAGAGCCGTGATATGGTGTCAGCGTTTCTGTGCTGGCCCTGCCTTGGCAGGTCTGCCGCAATCCATGTCCGCTCCCTTATTATCCATACCCAGACAGCGCCACGAAGCATGCCAAAAGAAGCATCACGTCCTATCGGATCATCGGGGCATCAGGCGCTGCGCACCTGTCCCTTGTCCCACGCGCGAAAAAGCCAAGCACGCCCGCATCCCACGTGCCTCGCGAGGTCCTAATACACAAATTGTGGGGTTGGGCGCGCCTTACCGTGCACCGTCAACGGGTCGTCAGCAAGGCCACCGTTCAAGCGCCATGGTATAAGTACACACAACATGGGCAAGAGCGTGCTGCACATGCAGGCAAATGGGTATGCGAAAAAACGTGCTCGGTAAGCCATCCCAACTGTCGCACGGGGTGGTGTTGTCCTCGTACACCTACAACTGTCATGGCGCTGCCCCTCCTGCGAGTCTGCGCCAGTCCCACACTGCGAATAAGCTAAAACATGTTGCTCGTGCTTGGCCAACAGGCATCACCCCTGAACACCTCATCCCCGCCATCACCCCGTGCTTCTGTGCACCCGGAAACACATGCATTACATGGCGCATGCTGTATGTCTGTTGCACGTAAAGCGCTTGATACCTCCTCCTGCCATCGCCCCACTGTAGCGGTTCCATATCTACATCATGTACGCCATATGGCCGCAGGCTCCCATCGCAACACCGCCCCCTGTCCTCTCACTTGCGGCAGCCCCTGCCGCCCCCGCTGAGCAGCTTGGTGGCGGAGGCGTTGACCAGCGCGAACGCCTCCGCTGCCCCGCTGCTGCGGTTCTTGTCGGGGTGCACCAGCAGGCTCATGCGCCGGAACGCCACGCGCACCTCGTCGCGGCCGGCTCCCGCCGGCAGCCGCAGCACCGCGCTGGCCTGCACCGCCGACCCCAGGCCACGGCATGCCAACACGCGCCGCACCTCCCACGCCGGCAGCACCGCCGTGGCCATGCGCCGCAGCCGACGCAGCTGCTCCGCGCCCGCCACGCGGCCCGAGCTGTGCACCGCCAGTGCCACCGCCAGCGCCGTTGTGGGCACTAGCGGCTGCTCCAGCACGCTAGCCCCGTCGCCACCATCTGCCACCATCCGCGCCGCCGCCGCCTCCAGCTGCCCCATCGCCCGCGAGCCCTCGCCGGGCACAGCGGCGCCCTCAGTGCGGCGCAGCTTGCTGGCCGGCTCCATGGCTGCCGCGTGGCTAGGCGCCTCGGGGCCCGGGGGCCCAGCCAGGCCCGACCCGCCTGCTCCGGTAGCACCCCCTCCCGCCACTGCCTGCGCCTCCTCCGCCTGGGTCTCCGCCTCGGCGTCCAGCAGCTGCGCCCCGGCGCATCCCACCTCCGCCAGCAGCCCCAGCAGGTCAGTCACACGCATGAGGCTCACAGAGGGTGGGGCGGCGTACGCCAGCTGCGTGCCGCGCCGCACCCGGCAGCCAGCCGAGACGGGCGCCCAGCCAGCCTGCTGTAGCGCGCCGGCTGCACCGGTGGGCTGCAGGGCTGCCGCGGCCGCCATCACCGCCTGCTTACCACGGACTGGGCCCTTGGCGGGCTCTTGTCCCGCAGGGCCGCCACTGCCGGGGCGTAAGCGCCGGAGCTTGGGACGCGAGGGGCAATGCTCTACCGCGGCCGCCGCATCGGTTGCCAGCGGCGCAGCCTCCCCAGCCCCGCTGGCCGCGCCCTTGGTGGGCCCTGGGGTCTCGGCGCTGCACGCGGCCTGGCCGCGGCCGACGCCTGCTGCCGCTGCCGGAGATTGGCCTGTGGCTGGACCGGACAGCGGGCTGCTGGATGCCGGCTGCAGCGGGTCGGGAGCCACTGCTGGCGAGCCGGCGACAGCTGCCGCAGGGCCAGGAGGCGGCGCAAGGGATGGCGAGGCGCCGGGGCTGGGGCTGCGGCTGCCGGGCCGGCTGCCCTCCCCGGCGGCGGACGCAGGTGCATCCTTGGCGCCATGGTACGGCATGTCCTCCAGCAGCTGCTTCTCCATGGGTACGTCGCCCTGGATGGGGCAAAAGAGGACAAGGCAGACACCGCGGAACGCGTAAGATCACATGCGGTTCTATCGTCCATGCCATAGCAGTAAATATCGGTAGCTGTGCAACCAAATGCTGTAATCAGCAAACAGGTTCTACACCCCTGTATCTGTACGCACACAAGCGCGACAACTGCCGGTCATAACAGTTCCATCGTTGCAAGCAGCCGGCCCCACCTTGAGCCCCATGATGCCCAGCAGGCGCAGCCGCATCGCCTCCATGTCCACAGTGCTGCCGCCCGACTGGCAGCCGCCGCCGCGGCCTGCGGCGTCGCCCTCGTCGCTGCTGCTGCCGCCGCCGCTGCTGCGGGCCGCGCGGACAGGCGCCGCTGCGTCGCCGCCCTGCGCCGCCACCGGGGACGACGGGCCCCGGCTGGGCGCAGGCACAGCGCCGCCCTGCTCGGCCCCTGCGTCATCATCTCCGTCAGACAGCCTTCGGGGCCGCTTGCAGCGCACACGGATCTCTTCCTCCTCCGCCTGCTCATCCTCCTCGCCCCAAGCCGCAGCGCTGCGGATGGCCGCCTGCTGCTGCCGCCGCTGATCCATGACGGACGGCCCGTGCGCCGCAGCAGGGGCCTGCGGCAGCTCATGAGCGTCCGCAGCCCAGTCCCCACCTCGGCCAGCGCTGCGCGGCACCGCAGGCACCTCCACGCCTCCAGCAGCAGAGGCGCCCCCACGCAGCTGCGCGGCCGCCGCCTCCTGCTGCTTGCGCAGGCAGTACACGTGGTTGCGGCACAGGTCCAGCACCTCCTGCCCGAACGCCCGCACCCACGGCCGGGCCAGCCCCGGCACGGCCTCCAGCTGCAGCACCGAGGTGGGGCAGTGCGCCGCCAGCTCCTCCAGCTGTGAGCGCCGCAGCAGCACGTCCGGCGACTTGCGCTTGAGGGTGCGCGCCCGCGCCATGCGCCACGCGTCCAGGGCGTCCTCCAGTCGCCGCCTGTCGCACTGCACAGCAGGCGCAGCAGTCGGCGCGGGCATGCACCAACTCGCGCAGCGCACGGCATCCGCCGCCGCCGCCACCCCGCTTTTGGCCTTGCCGGGCTTCGCACGCCCGTTCAGCCCACCAGCTGCCGCCAGCTCCTCTGCTGCGCCAGGGACGCCCGCTGCGGCCCTGATCGCCGCGCCTAGCCGCCTGGCCGCTTCTAGAGCAGCCGCAGCAGCCTCCGCCTCCGCCTGTGCTGCCGCCTCCGCCGCTGCTGCCGCCGCTGCTGCAGCGGCGCTGCGCTTTCGACTGATTGCCGCGTGCCTGCGGTCGGCCGCTGCTCCCGCCGGGCCAGTCGATTGGCCGGCAGACTGGCCAGCTGCGGCCGCTGGAGGCACCCCACAGGGCGCAGGCCCCACAGCCGGCGGCTGGCCAGCTGCTGCGCAGCCCGTGCTGGCGCGCCTGGGCTTCTGGGGGCTGCAGTGGCGGACGGAGGCCGCGGCCGCACTGTGCGGGACGACAGGAGAGGCGTGGGAGTCGATGTGGCGGTGGGGGTGGGGCCCCGGCGTTGGTGGCCGGGCGCGGCGGCGCTGCAGCCGGAAGTCGAACCGGTTGCGTGGCGCCTGCGGCCGGCCCCGCGGCGGCCACAAGGGGATCGCTGCCGCCAACCCCTGCCTGGCTCCAGACGTCATGACAGGCTTTACCACGGGAGTGGACTGTGCCGCCGCTGAGCTATTCACTGCAGCAGGCGCTGCTGGAACTGCTGGCGAGTGCTTCGGCTCACCAACAGCAGCATCCGCCCGCGGCCCTACCACCGTGGCAAGCGTGCCAGCCTCGGATGGCTGCCTGCTCCCCACCTCTGCCTGATCTACCTTGCCCGCCACCTGCGCAACGTCGGCCAGGGGTGCCACTGATGCAGCCCCAGCGACCGGCTGCAGGTCCTCGGCCGCGGCAGGTGTCAGTCCGTCTGCGCCCGCCAGCTCCCCGCCAACCCCGCCGGCCCCGGACCCCAGAGCGTCCAGCACCAGTTTGTCAGCCGCCTCCAGTGCGCGGCTAAGCTCGTCCAGGATGCTGCCGGCGCCACGCCAATCACCGCCCAAGCTGTTGGCGAGCCCACCCAAGTCCTCACCGCCACTCCGGCTGCCCTCCCGCACGGGCGCCTCCGTGACCTTCAGCTGCTCCTGCGGGGGAGCTGCGGGCTGACCCGGCGGCCCTGGCAGGGTGGCGGCCAGCGGTTGCTGCGCGGTCGTTGGCTGCGCGGCCTTGCGGCGCGCAGGAACCTGCTTCCGACCACTGATTGATGGGGCTGCTTCTCCGCTCGCCGGCGCCGCCCCCGCCTTCTTCCTCCCTCTGGCCCGGGAAGCGCTCCCGGTGTCGGCGGCACCCGCACTGCCCTTGCCCTCCGCGGCCTTGGCGCCCATGCGGCCCTTGGGCTTCGCGGGCTCCACCACGGGCGGTGGCCGCCAGCCCGGCCGCACCTGGGACAGCAGCCGGGACGTGGTGGTGCGGCGGGCTGACGCAGCGGCCGTGGGGCAGGGCGTTGGCGCAGCGATCTGCAGCGGCATGAGGGGTTCGACTGCCAACTGCTGTTGTGCGGGCAAGGCCGCCAACTGCGCATCGCCATGGTCTGCCTCTGCCGCCTGTACGGAGGAGTCTGCTGGCAGACTCCCCACGCTCGCTGCGGGGGCCGCAGCGGAGTTGCTTTCAGCTGCACCGGCTGCCCGTGCTGTGCCTGCTGCTGCAGAGCCGCCAACCACCGCCTCAGCTGCAGCCTGGGCCTGACTTGCCGTATGCAGCCCCGCATTGCCTGCTGCTGCCGCCGCTGGGCTGTCGATGGCAGAGCTGCTGCCTCGGGGGTCGGTACCCACCAAGGCGCTCTGAGCAGGAGCGGAGGCGACTGCACCAGGGTCGCCAGTTTCTGCCGGGGCCGCAGGGCGAGTTGCAGTGCTGCTGACGGTAGAAGTCAAAGCCACACCAACAACAACGCGAGTATCAATGACTGTCTGAGTCTCAGCGCAGCAAGTGTAGTCTCCTGCAAGGGCGGCTGGCAGTCCCAGCGACAACGGGCAGGGCACCTCCGCAGCAGGGGCTGCTGCCGGCTGCAGTACAGGCGAGCTGGTGACCGATCCACCGGTGGTCAGCCGCTGATGGCATGGTGCCTGGCCTCGGCCCAAGGGCACTTCAGCCTCAGCCCGAACGCTGGGAAATAGGCCGCCCGAGGTAGACGCGCAAGGCGTGGGTGTTGGCGTCGGCCTGAAAGCGAGAGCAAGACCCGCCTGAGCGGGTGCACCGCCGCTGCTGCACGCGGACAAGCGCGTTAACAGGGGCCACTCAGGGCCCTGCGCTATCGTGTCGTCGCGACCGTCGACCAGCCTTGTTCCGCGCAGCACATCAGCGCAGCACGTGTTAAACATCTCATTCCTGGCTTCTCCAGCGCCGCCCGCTTGCGGCATACTATCATTCCTTGCTGGAATGGAGGGCTCTTTGGTGCTGTGGCGTTCCGCTGACCTAGAACTGACGCAAGCCCTGTGAGAAGTTGGCAGGTGCTGAGCGCTGGTATTAGGGGCCACACGCCGAATGAGTGGCTTCTTGACCGTGATTGGTTGAGGCTCAACAACTGCCGAGTCAGGGATGCTCCATAAGGCGTCCTGGAGATGCGGCACCAGCGAAAAAGTGCAGGACCTTTACTCGAGGCCAAAGCCCTTCAGACCGTAATAATAGCCCAAAGCGCCCAGCTGGCTAGCCTGAGGTACCTTACAATCTTACATCGCACATGTATTCGCTTACCCAACAGTTGTCAGCGGCCAACGAGCGCGACATGCTGAGTCGGCGGCGGATAAGGGCTTCTCAGTCTATTAAGGTTCCACGAAGGGGATGAGCCTCTCAGCAATGTGAAGGTCGCCTGCTAGGTCGCGGTCGCGGTAATTCAAATCCTGGTCTTGCACATACTCGGCTCAGGCTAGCATCCTCAGCGCAGAGAGAGACGGAGCCGGCTAGAGCAAACTGAAAAATACTATCGGCTCGAATCATGTTCATTTTGCCACGCTTAAAGGACATGGGTTGTTCTAATTAGCGTTACTGTGAGTTGATGAAGTGCGTTGGTGCTGGGTGGACAGCGGGGATTGCTTGGGGTTGAAGGACACAGACTGCAGTGAGCAGAGTGCCGAGTTGATAGTAACAGGTTACGCAGTGGGCGGAGAGCGACATCGTTGGCTTGCAGCGGGCCGAGAGCGACATGTGTACGGCGCAATCTTGAAGTCAAAAACAAAGGCTTCTTAAACACCCAATCTAGCACCTCGCAACCCCGTACGATAGCCTAAAATGTTCCATTATCTGCAACGAGTTGATGAGCAACGTGTTCGCCCGTCAGCCTATCCTAGGGTGTTGCCCCGTCCAACCTTGACCGTTGACCAGGTTCATGGCGGAGCGGTGTCGCACAGGGAGCACCATTGAGGGTTGCTGTTGGGTAGGACGCAGTGCCAGGCCAGCTAAAGCACGGCGTTCGTGTGCATAGCACCTTGCTTTCAGAGCACGCGCCAAGCGTGTTGTTGTGACACGATGCGGCGGCTGTAACAAGGCGGCACAGGCGGCAAGCTGTTGCTGCGGGGGCAATCTATCCTTTGGGGTGCAGAGAGATGCGGTGAGGGGAGGTACGAGCGCAAAATCAAAAGCAAGTACTAGAGACGTTGCCCTAGTCTAGACCGCAGTAACATGTGCGGTTACTAGGAGGGCAATCTATCCTTTGGGGTGCACAATGAGCGGAGCACAAGGCTGCACCAGGGCTGGCATCTTCCGCCAAGCCCATACGTCGGTTCTAATTAAATGCCGGGCCCTTGGGGCCGTGTCTTTAGTGAACCCGGAATTATTTGCACCCGGATGCCACTAAGGGAAATAATTTCCTGCCAGCGCCGCCTGCGCCGTACGGGCATCCTGCCCCCAAAATGCACTTCTTGCCTACGGTATCCCGTTGCATGGCTGCGGAAACGCCCCCATACTCTGTTCCCTGGTTCTTGACTTACTGCCGCCGTAGCTCTTTTGCGGCGACACCGGCCAGGTGTGCGCTAGGAAGGCATGTGCTGAACGAGAGGAGAACACGGGAGCATGTTGACGCAGTTGGTTGACGGCAAGGGGGCATGGTCGCAGAGCAGCGCGTGGGGGAGGGGTCCGGCTGGGCCCGACTAAATCGCGCCTCAGCATGTGGCATAAATAGTGAACCGGCAATTATTTAGCCATGAGTCGGGGGCAAAAATTTGGTCGGTTGCAATTAAATCCCTCCAAAATTTTCCGCTCCGCGGACTGGAAACTGGATTATATAGTGAAAATTAAATAAGATGCCAGCACAGGGCTGCAGCCGGTACGAATGGGACCGGCGTAGGGCTTACCCATCTGGCCGGAACCACCTTTGGGACGCATGCGGATGAGGTTGGACGAGCCTAGGGTATGTATGTATGGCTTTACAGTTTTGGTCCCCTTCCAGAGCCCAGCCCCATCCCGCTCGAAACACAGAGCTGGTCCCGGCCATTAGGGACACGGGGTTTCCCACCCCTCTCGCTGTACGGAAAGGAGCGACAAAGTCCATAAAGTACAGGCCACGACGTGCGGGCCTCAAGTTCACCCTGCCACAGCCTGGTCCCGCCCCCACATAGCTTCTCCACAAGACGCACCCACAGAGCACACACAGCACCCCTGTCGCGGTTCCCAACCACCCTTCTGCCCAGGAGGAACCGGATACGAGGCAGCAGTACGGAGGAATTAGCCAGTATCGGCCCCCCGGTTGCTACTTTCGTTCCTCCCCCATCGAAACCCAAGGGCCTCCAACGAACACAGGCCACACGCGCCCTATAACCGCCCCCCCGCACAGAAGCACCCCTCCACACCAGGCAGGCAAACGAGACAGGGTAGGCGCATTACGTGTACTAGTTCCTGGGCAGTATCCGCCCTTGCATCAGTTAGTGTTAAGGGTCTCCGGCCAGGTGCAAAGGAGGCCGCCGTCCACCACCCAAACCCAAGGGTGGGCCGTGCCAACCTCATCCCACCCTGTGCTTGGCAACCCTAGGCTTGCAAACGCCCGCAGGTGCGCCCCCATGCATGCATTTGCCTGGCGTGAGGCTGGCGACACCAGGGACTGCCAGTGGGGACCGCTGCACTGCCCCTCAGCTCCCGCATGCGTGCGTGCACACATTGCCTTCCCATAGCCTCCACCTCCATGGCCTCAAGGGCCGCCATGGCCACCACCTCCCACACACAATGCTGTACCCCCGAAGGCGCACTGGCCAGCCACACATGCTCCCTCCGTATGCCCTCCCCTGCTGGCCACCCATCCTGCACGCTCCCCATTACTGCTCGAGCCACCGGGCAGTCCCAGAAATGGTGCTGCCTGGGTTGCTGGCCCCAGTCGCAGGGCCGCCGAACCCCCCACACCCCCACACCTCTGGCGCATGTCCCCTAATGTGCGAGTTACCAAGCAAGGGGACGCCATCAACCGTTAGCCGCCAAAACGTCTCGCGCTGATTCTCCCATCGAATGCCCCACACCCTACTGAGCGCGCCCTGCAGGTGCTTCAGGCCCGCTTCCTTTGCAGGCGGGCGCAGCGGCGCCTCAAGAGCTGCTTCCACAAAGGCAGCGTGCTGCTCGCTCCTGGCTGCAGCAACCTCCGTCAGCTGAAGCACTGTCGCCAGCCGAACGGTTAGGCGCCTAAGTCCCGTCCTGCCTAAGCTGCCCATTCCCGGCACCTGCCAGCCCAGGCGTGGGAGGATCACCAGCACTGCGTCCCGCTCCGTTGGTGCCTCAACCCCGCCGCCCTGCTCCTGCTGGCTGCTCCTGAAGGCCGCTGCCGCCTCCTTCCACTCCGATAAAATGTCGTGCACAGCCGTGCGAGTCTGGAGCAGAGGCGTTGCTTTTGCCCCCAGCCACACAGCTCCCTTGCTGCCGGGGTTTGGGGCCGCAAGCGCCCCTCTGTGTGCTGCCGTCATTGCCGATCCACTGCTGACCTGGTCCTGCGCTCTCCCTCCGGCAGGTGTGCCCTAGGGTCTTGGACCTGAGCAGGGCACGAAGCTGTGCGTGGTTCGTTGGGGACAGTGACCCTCTCAGGAGGAAGACAATGCATTAGCTGCCGAAGTCGATGTTTATCCATCAGGTGGGGACGGCGTAGGGGCACGGTTGGGCAGCTGAAGCAGTTAAAAGGACATAAACCGGGAGGGCCGCACTGGGATGCACCTGCTGAGTCGGGGCGGTGCAGCGCACGTGGGAGTGTGGCCCAGAAGTGTGGCCCCAGGCGCTCCGTGTGAGTCACGTCTAGATGTTGGCTCCTACAGAACACATAAACATCGGGCGCCGAGCCTTTGACAGCGCCGAGTGACGCTCCTTGGCTCGGACCTACTGGTGCACGCCATGGGACAAACCTAAGCAGCGAAGTGGTACAAGCGACCCGCATGCAATGGCAGAGGTGGTTTCGGACCCGCGTTCTGGTCTACCTGCAATGCACTGGTGGTTCTTTCTTACATGATGCCATGTCGCGACACATAACACTGCGAACATTGATGCAGTGTGCTGCTGCTCCGCCACGCCTAGTGCGTGTGTTACTCACTACCTTGTCATTAATCATATGTATCTCCTTCAGCCACGCGCTACCTCCTCGACCTAGCTTCGGTGCAAGCTTCTCTGCGCAAAGGGCCTTCCGAGATGGTCCGGAAGGCGGTCCCCAGCTGACACTCGCCCGGCCCTTTGCCACGGTGTCTTCGAAATACCTCCGCAAAGACCTGATTAGTCATTGCGTGGAGCACTGGAGGAATGCGACCACCGACCACTACAGCTGGGACACCCCCCCGGAGGGGCTGACCACGTTCCGCCAGCGGTACTTTGTGTGCGACAGGCACTGGCAGAAGAGAACGTCCGATGACCTCCCAGGGTAAGTGTGCACGCCGACTAATCCAGTGGCGAGAGGCAGAGGCGATGGGAAGACACATAAACGCAAGTAGGGAGACTGGGCGACGAAGCGGCAGCGGCACGGCACCGGCGCATCGCTGCCTGCCACTTTGCGTCGCACGCACACATGTATCCGCACAATCTATAACGTTGACGCCATGAAGTCTCCTTCACGGTCTCCGCGCCTACCCCCCGTATCTCCACGTGTGCCCCGTGCAGACCCATCTTCTTCTACTTGGGCAACGAGGCGGACGTGACACTGTGAGTCACAGCCGTACAGCAGCAAGGGCACGTAGCCCGGGCTGCTGCGCCGCCCAGGCGAGCATTTGGGCACTGCACAAGGTCCTCACGGGCGCACAGCCTGGGCCGCAGCAGGGCCGGAGGCGCAGGGGTGCCAGCACAACCTTTCCCGGCTGCTGCCCGGTGTGTTCCATACCGACACCGCCCCAGCGCTGTCCCTTGCCGCGGGCGGTGCAGTCCCCGGCACCCGTGCGGCTCTGTGCGCTGCCTGTGTACTGGTGTTTTGCCAAGCTAATGACAGAAACCGAATGGGTAATGAATGTACTGGTACGTGGTGGCCAAATGCACTTGCCGTGGACCAGTAGGGTCACGGCGCGTGGGCCCCTGCCCCCTCTGTCGTCATGTGCAGCTGCCTCCTGACTGTCCGCCCAAGCTCCTGACCCCAGACTGGACCCTTGCCCCTCTCCCCTCCCTGCCCTCCTCACCCTGAATATGGTTCAACTCTCCATCCCCACTGCCACGCAGCTACCTCAACAACACAGGTGCGTACAAGCGGTTTGGATTGGGGACTGTGAGGGATGCGATCCCGAGCTACATTAACCATCAGCTAGAGGTTCCGCCAAGGGCTCCAGCCAGGCGGTGCCTGAACCCACGTGCGGCAGCCGGTGCCCAGCGCCCCGCTGTGTTGCTCCCCAGCCACCACGGCACTGAGGCGGCGCATCGACCCCGAAACATGTGTAGTAAGCCATGTGTACCTACTCCTGCAGGGCTGATGTGGGAGAGCGCCCCGGACTTCGGCGCCATGCTGGTGTTCGCGGAGCACAGGTCGGGCTGCGGCGGAGGTCCGAGTGACAGCTATTGCCGTTAGCGCACCTGCGTTTCGCCCCTTAGCGGTGCTCATGCAGGTCGCCACATGTTGGAGGGCTGAGGGTCAGGCAACGGAACCACCTCACGCTGTGGCGTTATCCGTGGCGTAATTCCTGTCCTACTTTTTACACAACAAAATAGCACAGTTCTCAAGAAACACCCTTTGGGCATATATTGCGGCAATTTATTGTGGTCCCCTGTGGAGACTTCCTTGGGGGTTTTCGATACACAAACAACGCTGTTTGTCGTTACCCGCGCCTCGTACTCAAAGAAGTGGCGGGTGGTTGTTGGCCTCACGCCACCACCACCACTGCAGCCACCATGGCTGACGCCGCGGTCACCCTCCGTACCTGTCACCCGCACCCGCAGCCCCCAGCGCCCACCTACATGCAAACCCCGCCGTGCACCCCAGGTACTACGGCAAGAGCCTGCCGTACGGCAAAAGCGTGCGAAAGCACATGGCGTACCTAGGGGCCGAGCAGGTGGGGGCTTTTTCTTCGGTTGGCGAGGAGCTGGGGCGGGGGAAGGATAGGGCAGCAGAACGCAAGAACATAGTGCTGTGGGTTTTGGGGCGGGGGAGAAGGAATAGGTGAGCTACCGCACAAGGCTGGAAGGGGAAGAGAGGGGGTGGGGGCGCACCTTGTGAGAGGTTGGGGCTAGCCAGCACCAGTGCAGGTGCCCAGGTGATGGCGCCGTGTTGGGGAATATGCTGGCTGCGTGCCGTATTGCCCCTGCGCCAGGTCTCGCCGCCGCCCTGGTGCCCGCACCAACCCCGTCCTGGCCTTGGGACAGCCCCGCCTACTCAATCCTCCCTCCGCTTTCTCTCACTCCCCTCCCACCTCCACCTCCACCTTCGTATTCGCTATTCGTTCTCCAGGCCATGGCCGACTACGCCGAGCTCATCGCAGAGATCAAGGCGGCGTACGGCGCCCAGGACAGCGCCGTCATCGGTGGGTGGGGGCGTGGAGGGGAAAGGGGAAAAAGGGCAGGCGGGAAGGGCAGTTGGGTGGATGGGGCTTTTTTTGGGTCTGGAATTGTCAAGACTCAATCGTGCTTGACCCCTCGATGAGCTGAAGGCATACCACCAGTGCCTTCCCCTTGCCGCCCCCGGGCCCCTCCCCACTGCAGGGTTCGGTGGCTCCTACGGCGGCATGCTGGCGGCCTGGATGCGCCTCAAGTACCCCCACGCGCTGGACGGGGCCATCGCAGCCTCGGCGCCCATATGGAACTTCCTGGGACAGGTGGGAGGGAGGGGAAGGGGTCACCTTGCAACGTGTGGGGGCGGGAACACGGCTGAGAGTTAAGGGTGGGCCCGCCTTGTCGGCATGTGGACTCAAGTTGGGGGATGGCACCTACCTTGGGGGCAGCTGCAGGGCCAGAGCTGCATTCCGGCCAACCCAAGTCATTCTGGAACAGTCTCCACTCAAGCCCAATCACGGGGCCATAGGTAGCGTCTAGGTCCCTACGCCTCGCAGCTGGGCGCTGTGTGCTCCGCGCCGCTCTCATCCTTAGCTGGGCCGTCCCCTGCCCCCTGCAGACTCCCGCCTTCGACCCCGGCTCCTTCGCCAAGGGTGTGACGTACGACGCCTCGGAGCAGGCGGGAAGCGCCAAGGAGTGCATCAGCAACGTGCGCGGCGTGTGGGAGCTGCTGCTGCTGCACGGAGGAACGGACCAAGGTGAGTGGGGTGCGGGGGGATGCGGCTCGCCTGCGCCTGGCAGGCGGTGCCGGCAGGGATTGCATGGGGGCCTCGTGCGGTCTGACGCCTTGCGCTTGGGACTAACGGCCTGCGGTACTGTGTAAGCACGGCCTCCTTGCCTGCAGGACTGGTATGCAAGGGGTGGCGCCTTCAGTGATACGTGCTGCCCGGATGCCTGCACCAGGCTGTAGCAACCTGGGGTCCTCGGGAGCCCCACCGCCCCGCCGTGCGCCCCTCGCGTCCTAGCCTGTGCGTGCCATGGGCACGACAGACACTGCTACCTGTGAGCCTGTGTGGTCCCTATGTTGTTCGTGACCCCGCAGGCCGCTCCTTCCTGTCCCGCTCCCTGCGCCTGTGCCCCACCGTGCCGCTGGAAGGGGAGAGGGACGTGCTGCTGCTGAGGGAGTGGCTGGCAGCGGCATTTGACTATATGGTGGGTATGCGCCGCCAACACGAGCCGTTACCAACTACAATATCGTATATGAAGGGCGCCCACCATCCTGCCTCGTGCCGCCACAGCGCGCACGTCCCACCGCTCCCGCCTCGGTCGCTAGTGCATAACGCATCCTGGTCTACTTTGACTTTGACTTTGCTTTGCACATCGCTTCACCACATCCTACTGCGGTACACACGTCCCACTGGTCCTGGGCGCCCTGGCTCCAGCGCCTGCCTCCAGTACCTTCCCACGTAACGGCTCCCGCCCCTCCACCCCGTCACCACGTCCCCAGGCCATGGGCAATTTCCCCTACCCCTCCGCCTACATCACCAACGGCCACGGCGAGCTGCCCGCCTTCCCCGTGCGCGCCGCCTGCGCCCACCTGGCGGCCGACGGGGACAGCGTCACGGACGAGGAGCTGCTGGACGGTGAGGGGGAGCATGAAGCTTCCGCAGTCACTGAGGGGGCAAGGGCGAGGCACAAGCACACAACGCACAGCCAGGGCCGCCCGACCCGCATGTGCAACCACCTCCCAAGTTCCATGCTCGTTGACCTCGGCTGCACCTACTGTCCCAGGGACCCTGTACGTCCTTCGTGTAAGCGATTAGGGGCCGAGTCGGCAGAAGAGGGGTTCCCACGAATCAGTCTACAGAGCGTCTATAATCCTGTGTTCCGTCTTCTTGCAATCTAAGGCTGCTTCACCCTCCCTGCCGCCCACCCCTATCCAACACCCCAGCCATGTCTCAGGCGGTGGGCGTGTTCTACAACCACACCGGGGACCTCCCCTGCTTCGACCCCTTCGGCGGCACTGACCCCGACTCGGACGCCGACGCGGACTTCTGGGACTTGCAGTGGTGCGCCGAGATGACCATGCCCTTCAGCAAGGACGGAGGTGAGGGGAGGAAGAGCATGGAGCGGGGCTCGGGGAGCGGCGCGGGGGTTAAGCTGGGAGGGTGGGACGACGATGTAAAGGGACGGTACCGATAGGGAAAGGAGGCTCCGCAGGAGCAATCGCGTGTGCAAGCGTGAACCCTCCGCGCGCATCGGCCGGCAGCTGTCGTGTGCGTGGACCAGCGCTGTGCAAGGACAGGAGCCGTCACCAGCGCGGCGGGCACTGCAGTTAGACACAGTGAGGTTGCGGAGGTCAGGATTGCCAGGAGGCGATTGTCAGGAGGCTGCCGTGTTTCCGTAGGAGGACACCGGAAGATCGAACGACAGCCGTCGCAAGACATCTCTTTTGTGTTTTGGCGCTCTTCCCATGCTTGCCATCTTCCTCATCCTCCCTCCGTGCCCGGCCCCCCTCCCTCCCCTAGTTGACGACATGTTCTGGTCCGACCCCTTCGACCTGGCCGCCTCCGTGGCCGCCTGCCGCCAGCGCTGGGGCGTCACGCCCCGCCCGCTATGGGCCACCACGCAGTGGGGCGGCAGGCGTATCACGGCGGGCTCCAACATCGTGTTCTCCAACGGCCTGCTGGACCCCTGGCACGGTGGGGGCTGAGTAGGGGGGCGTGTGAGAGGGCGTACCACATGGGAGAAGGCCTGGTGACGCCGCGTCTGGTGTACTACGTTAGGACGGACTATCACGTCGCATGGCGTCGCTAATCCGCAACCTATCCCCACATCTTCATCCGCTTATATCCCTTTCTCCACATGTGTTGTACCCCGTACTGCACCCCGGCAGTATCGGCTCCCACATCGACCCTGCCTCCACCACCATCCCTTGCCTCCCGCTTGTGGCAGCAGCTTGCTCTGTCTTTCAGGCACTGAAGTCTGCTACACCCGTTTGGCGCGGTGTCCCCCTCCCCTGCCCGCAGGTGGCGGCGTGCTGGAGGACATCTCCGACTCCATGCCCGCAGTAATCATACCGGAGGTGGGCGCGTGTAGGGGAGTGCAAGGGTGGAGTAGGCTGCCCGTTCATGGTGGGGTAAGGAAAGAGGTGCAGCTGCTGGGCATCGATTGATGGTGCAGGCGGTGGTTAGGACGGCACTTCACCGCCATAGAACAGGGAGCCGCGGGCGCCAAGGCGTCAGGACAAGGATACCCTGATGAAGCCGTAACAACGTTCACCCAGAGTGTACAAGCCAGCACGCCAACAGCTTCATGCACGCATGGTGTACAGCCCTTATTAACTCAGTGTTTCAGCCTTACAAGTCACCACCACGTTTTTCGTTCTCGCTGTGCACCCCTTGAACCCTTCCCAATCGCTCCCCAGGGTGCCCACCACCTGGACCTCATGTTCTCGCACCCCGACGACCCGCTGTCGGTGCGGCGGGTGCGGGACTTCCAGCGGGAGGCCATGAGGGACTGGGTGCGGCAGGCGGCGCGAGAGCGGGGTGTGCAGCCGTCACAGGCGGCCGGGGCGGGGAGCTTGGCCCGGGGCGGGCCGGTCAGGGAGGCGCAGCAGGGCCGGCAGGATCACTGCGGATGTGTGCTGTGCCGTGCGTGGCGGGCGGTGCGCGTGGCAGTGGGTGGCGCTTGGGAGTGGGCGGGCAGGGCGTGGGTAGGGCAGGCCGGGGAGCGGGCACAGGGGCAGGCTGCACGGCGCACGCTCCTGTAGGTGCTTTGCTGCTGGGCCGAGCTGGGACTGGTGGCAGGCAAGTCTTACATAGATAGCACAGGTAGGTAGCACAGGTAGTATGTGCCCATTGCCGTGGTGGGTATGGGCTGTGGGGAGCTGCAGTGAATGGGGCCCCTAGCTGCTGTGTGGCCCCTAGCTGCTGTGCGCTGTGCCTTGGCGCGTTGACGTGTGAAGAGGTGAAAGGGCATTGCACTGGCCTGACTGTGTTGCACTAGGTGTAAGATTTTGCATACCATGGTCGAAAGCAGGACTTCATGCAGGGTTTTGATACCAGTCAGCTTGTGCTGGTGCTGCCACCCCGCATGCACGAGTGGCTGTACCTGCGACCTGTGGGTCATTGTCTCATTGAGGTTGTTTGTTAGAAAATGTATGTCATAGTGCATAAGTAAACATCATAGTTATTGGCAGTCTCATGCATAAACCGCCCTCTTTCCATCAGCAATTCATGCCAAAGCTGCTTCCCACGCACGCGAAGTGCTTTAACCTGCTAGGCATTCGCAAACATTAGGCACACGCGATACCGCATGAGGTGGTTGAACAGGTGCTGGACGCTTTAACTCCTGGAAAACAGGAGTTACTGAACTCGTTTATCACGCCATCTATACGTGGCCGCATCCAGGTAGCAATTGCGATTATATAAGAACAGTACACCAGCGCTGTATAGTAAGTGCAGCTATCGCAACACCACAGTCAAACGGCAGCGAAATGGGCCGCGGGCGTTGGCTCTCGCCCTGTGGAGGAACCTAGAGGCGCGACGATGAAGGAGCTGTTAGGTAGACCTTTTGATTGGCAACAGGAGCTGCAGGAGGCCTCATGGGAGCTACCCAGCTCGGGTGAGAACGGCCGTCTGTCACCAACGGGCGCGACTTGCCTGCTCGCGTGTGGATCTCGCAGACCACGCATGTCCGCCATAGCGAACTAATTCTTGCAAATGCATATGCGCACTTAGGCCGGGGTTGCCTCTTCTACCTAAGCACCAGGAGCGAGGACTCCCCTGCTGCTGCTGAGTGCACCGTACTATTTGGTGCAACAAACGCCATTTCCCTGACCTGCCTGCCGTGTCATGCACGCCTGACACCTCATGACAGCTCGACGCCAGCTACTGAGCGGAGTGTTTGACAACCCAACCATCAAATGGGTTATCATCGCGCTGTGCATTGTGGTTGGGCTGCTGGTGATCGCCTTCGTCATCTGGGCCATTGTCACTAAGTGCGGGCGGGGCCGGAGCGCGGCGGTAGCCCCTGAGACGTCCGCAGCCGCCAACAAGGTGCGCCCCAGACCGTGCACTAAGGCACTGGGGCTGCTCGATCCTCCACGGCACACAGCCGTGCCACTCAGGCTGCACGGGATCCCGAGGCAGAGCAAGCAGAATGAGACCAGGGGCCTGGAGAACCAATAGGAATGCAGGGCAAGGCTGTGGGTTTCGCCATCTTACATGGACGGGTGTAAGTGAAGGATTGAGTCGATTCTTCCTGCCCCTGCAGGCCGCCCCCGCGGGCGACGTGGAGAAGGGGCACATGGGCGGGGCCACGGCCAAGGGTGCGGACGGCACCATGCCGCCACCCACAGAGTTTATGGGTGAGTGCATAATCGCATCTCATCGGTCCCGCCTTTGGGAGCTGCAAAGGGCTGGGTAGTGTTGGGCTTTCTGGGCCCGCTTGAGCTCAGGCATCGGTTGCATTGTTCACCAGGAACAGGAGCGTTGCAGCCTCGCCTCAGGCCTCCGAGCCGTGGCCCCATGCCCGCAGAGTTGGCCTCATGCCAAGTGCTGTGCACTACACTCTCCTCGCTGCCGCAGGTCCTGGCTTTATCTCCGCAGGCCCCATGGCGGGGGCAGCTCCCCCCCCCGGCCCCGGCCCCGCACCGCCCATTGGCCCGGGCCCGGGCGGGCCCGCCCCGCAGCCGCCCTGGGCCGCAGAACCCCAGCGGCTGCCGCCCGGCATCGTGCTGAGCCCCGTGGTGCCGCCCGTGTTCGCGCCCGTGCTGTCGAACCCGCGACTGCCCACCGAGCCGCCCTACGAGCGCCTGGTGCTAATATCGTCACGCGTGCACAACGCGGAGCAGGTGGGACGGGACGGGTGACAGGGCTGGGATGGCTGGACGGTGAGTCAGGAGGAGCCCTTATATGACCTTAGGCATAATTGCATGCAACGGCCAATGTGCGGTAAGGACTGTTGACGGGGCCCTTAAATCCGCCCTTGGCTGCTTCAGGTTGCTCGCGCCGTGCTGCCCAGCGTGGCCTACGTGGTGTACGACTGGAAGAACTTCACGCTCCAGGTGGGGGCTGGGAGGGCTTGGACATTGGTAGGGGGTCAAACTGTGGAACGAGACGCTGCGGGTCTTCGATTCATATGACACGGGCATGCCTGACTGCATGGCCATGCTGAGTGAGCCCTTTGAGCCGGTGATAAATAGACCTTGGCTCGTTGGCGCACGGCTGCTATTCTAATACGTATCCGCCCACCGCCATGCACCATTCTTGTCGCCTTTGCGGCTGCACCCCTCAACGCACACCAACATCCAATCCTTGCAGGAGCTGCTGCGCTACGTGCGCAAGCTGCTGGGCGCCCAAAAGGTGGTGTCACTAGCGGTGGTGGCCCCCGGCAGCCACCCGGGCACGGTGGGGCTCCTGGAGGGCGCAACCACGTCCCCTGAGAAGCTGGCGCAGAAATCGGAGTTGTCGCAGTTTTGGCGCGTACTGGCTGGCTGCGTGGCGCTGTCCGGGGCGGCGGACGGGCGGCGGGTGGACCTGCTCGGGTGCCGCGTGGTGGAGGCCCCCCGGCAGGGCGCGGCGCTGCTCAAGGAGCTGTGGAACCTCACCACGGTGCCCTTTGCGGCGGCAGACGACGCGCTGGGCGGGTACATGCTGAGCACCTTCATGGAGGAGCCCACCACGCGGCAGCTGGGGCTCATAAGCAGCAGCATACCCGCCATAGACCTGTACTTCAACAAGTACGCGCTGCTGGGGGTGCCGCCGCCGCCGGGCGCAGGGGCAGCGCCACTATCGGTGGCATCGGCGGCGCCGCTGCCACCAGGGCCGCCGCCGCCAGGGGCAATCATGCCGGTGGGGACAGCGCCGCCGCTGCTGGGCGGGGCGCCGCCGCAGTTGCCCGGGGCGGTGGCGGCCGGGGCGGGTGATATCGCTGCGGGGATGCAGCAGCAACCGCAACAGCCATATCTCCAACAGCAGCTGTACCAGCAGCAACAACTCCATCCACAGCAGCCATATGCGCAGCATCAGGCGGTGCCACCTGTGGCTGGGGGGGCCTTGGCACCAGTGGCCGTGCTAGGGCAGCTTCCTCAGCAAGCAGCCTACCCGGCCCCTGCCGCGCATGCCGGGGCGCCGGTCACCCAGGCGCTGCAGCCGGCCGCGCTGCCGGGTCAGCAACCTGGCCAGCAGCCGCTGCAGCACCCGGCAGCTGCGGCTGCACCGCCCGTCGCCAAGGCGCCCGCCGGGCCGCCCCCCGCTGCCCCCGGCATGGACATCTTCTCGCGGCTGCACGCGGCGCTGGCGGCTCGTGGAACTACGGCGGCCGCGGTGTTCGCAGAGTTCGACAGGGACCGCAGCGGGGCGCTGTCCGTGGACGAGCTGACGGCGCTGATGAGGGCCCACGTGCCGGACGCCACGCCTATGGACATCAAGCACTTCGCTGCTATGTTGGACACGGAGAAAGAGGTAGGTTAACGGGGCGGGCACGCTTGTGTGGTAGCCTGACAGCGCCTCAAGCCCATGCGCCACATGCCATGCAGCGCACTATGGGTTCCCTTGTTGGCCTGCCATGGATCCAACTCCCCTAACAGCGTATCCTGACAGGCCCCCGGCGCACTAACCGCCATCACTGCGCTCCGTGCAGGACGGTCTGCTGTCGCTGTCGGAGTTCACGCGCGGGCTGGCCGAGAGCGTCAAGATCCAGGAGGCGGTGCGCTCGGGGCGAGACGACGACGAGGTGGTGCTGCGGCTTCAGGTAAGGAGTGCGATGATTGGTGAATTACAGGATTTTGCCACCGTGTGCGTTCCTTGTTTTGCTCTTTGAGGTCAGGGCCAGCTATGCACCTTTTGTGCACCTCATTGGCTGCTCCTTTCCCATTGCTGGCCCGCTCAAAGGAAAACCCCCGCGCCCCTGCCCGCTCCCCCAGGAGTACCTGACGGACAACGAGCATATCATGCGGGACACCTACAGCGACTTTGACGCCGACGGCAGCGGCGGCCTGGACCACCGCGAGCTGCAGCAGCTGGTGGCCGCCATCCCCGGCCTGGAGCCGCCGGAGAAGAAGTTCGTGCTGGCCTACCTGTACCACCACGACGCCAATAGGGACATGCGGGTCACCTTTGACGAGCTCAAGGTGGCACTGGCCAAATTTGGCGCGCCGCCGCCCGCCGTCGCAACACACGTGGCGCACTCTGGCGGGCTGGCGCAGCCGCACGCGGCGGCGGCAGCTCCTCTTGCACCGCTGTCGGTCGGCCCTGCGGGCCAGCCCTTGCCGCCAGGCCCAAGCATGGTTCTCGCACCACTTCCTCAAGCGCCAGGGTTACGGGCCGCGGCAGCAGCAGCATCGGGGTCCATGGCTGGGGCAGGGGCCGCCCTTGCGCCGCTGGGGATGGCGGGAGCAGCCAACATGCAGTTAGGGACGGCGGGGGCTGCCCTAGCACAGCTGGGGGCGGCCAACACTCCACAGGGAATGATGGGGGCGGCGCTTACGCACCTGGGGGCGCCAGGGGGGGCCAATGCGCCACTGGGGACGGCGGGGGCGGCCCTAGCACAGCTGGGGGCGGCCAACACGCCAAAGGGAATGATGGGGGCGGCCCTTACGCACCTGGGGGCGCCAGGGGGGGCCAATGCGCCACTGGAGACGGCGGGGGCGGCCCTCGCACAGCTGGGGGCGGCCAACACGCCACAGGGAATGATGGGGGCGGCCCTTACACACCTGGGGGTGCCAGGGGGGGCCAATGTGCCACTGGGGACGGCGGGGGCGGCCCTAGCACAGCTAGGGGCGGTCAACACTCCACAGGGAATGATGGGGGCGGCGCTTACGCACCTGGGGCCGCCAGGGGGGGCCAATGTGCCACTGGGGACGGCGGGGGCGGCCCTCGCACAGCTGGGGGCGGCCAACACGCCACAGGGGATGGTGGGGGCGGCCCTCACACAGCTGGGGGCGGCGGGAGCGGTCAACGCACCACAAGGAATGGCGGGGGCGGCCCTGGCGTCACTGGGCGGCACCGCAGCGGCGATGGCACCGTCGGGAGCCCCCGGGATGGGCGCCGCAGCCCTGGGGCCACCGGCAGGCGGCCAAGCACCCCTAGGGGCCCCTGGAAGCGGGTTGGCGCAGCTTGCGGGTGTTGGAGGCCGACTGGCGTCCCTCGCGCCCCTGGCGCCATTGGGCGGGGCAGTTCCCGGTGGTGCGGTGCCGCCGCCCCGGCCAGGCGGCCTCGCACCACTGGCACCGTTGCCTGGGCGATAGCAGCCTGATGGCAGCAGCGGCAATGCCGAGCAGTGCCCAGTACGCACTGAACACTGGAGAGTGGAGACTGCATAGCGTGCCTCCCAACGCATGAGCGTGAAGTTAGGGGCAGAGCGGTGGCAGACAACGTGTCTGCACTGGCATTGAATGGCAACTGCTAGAGGGGGCACGGTGTCTTGAGTGTGTGGCAGTGACCTTGACGGTGATAGCAGTACTGCGTCCTGACCAGTCGACGTCCTGATGGAGAGCGTCGCATAGTGGATGTTGCCGCGCCGGCAGCCTGCTTGCAGTGCGCCTGGGGTCACAGGGTGCTGCAGGGTGGAGGGCAGGTGTCATCCTCTCGTTTACTGCCCTTCCCCATCCAGGCCGTTTGCGACACGGTGTGCTGTCCAGGGATACCGTACGGTTCTGGTCGTGCAAGGCCCTGCATGGTCCCCGACGGCCTTTGGGTCTGACAAGGAGAGCACGAACTGCATCTTTCCGCAACAGATACCCTCCAAGGCGTGTGGTACCTGGTGGTACCGGTACTGTGGTTTGATGTAAATTGACCTGGCGACAACGGTCCTATTCAGGCGTTGGTATGTATGTATGGATTTACAGTTTTGGCCCCCTTCCAGGGCGCAGCCTCGTCCCAAAACGGGGCAGGGCTGGCTCCGGCAATCAGGGACACGGGGTTTCCCACCCCTCTCGCTGTACGGTTAGGAGCCAAACAGCTCCAACAGGTTGGTAGACCGCAATAAGAACGGGCCTCAAGTTTCACCATAGGTTCCACCAAGTTTCACCATAGGTTGCACCAAGTTTCACCGTTGGTGCATGAAGGTGCATGCTCGAATGCCCATATTGTTCTGCAAGCGGGTGTGTGACAGGAAACAGGAGTGTGCAGTCGGTTGTTCTCCTTACCAGATTTCATGGTGCTCCATGGTTTAAGGATACCCTGTCTGTGTGGGCAAGCAGCTCCATGTCCCTTCCGTGGCCCCAGTGCAACCATCCCCTGCCACCAACCTTCCAGGTCCACAGCGGTTGACGGGTGGACAACGCCATGACCTGTATCGCTGTTCCCCGTATGGCCGCTGGAGTGTTTGACAGCTGCTGGTATACATCATCGTGTGGCCCTGAAGGCTGAAGCCCTGCTGGGAAACTGTGGCGCCAGGCTGCGGCCCGGACCAGGGGAGTCCTTGGGAGACCCATGCGCACGCCAAACAACCCATCCGAGACTAAGCTGCCTGGGAGCAAGATTGGAAATTATTTTCACATACCGCTCATGCAAAATGCATGCATGGTAGAGCGTGTCCACATAAGCCCGAGGAGGTCTTTGTGCACCCAAATAAAGGAGGCCGAACCCCTCCGCCAACCGACTAAAAGCCCAAATTGCGAAAGGGCCCTCGGATTACTGTTGATGGAGTCTGCACAATGGATCGATGTCGGGTCGCTGCTGGCAGCGGCCCGCGAAGATATGCAGGCAAGCTGGGGTGCTGGTGACTGAGAACCTGTCGACGCTAAAGGTTCTGCTCCATCCTTGCCTACTAGTCGGGATTTATTGATAAACATGTAGCATGCAGGTATACACCGCCGCCGCGTGTTGAGGGGTCCGAACCTCGCGAGTCTGAGCACATGGTGCCAGTAGAGCGCTGACACGCAATCGTATTATATCCTGAGTTGTATTTACAATTGAGACAAAAGATCCATGCTTCGCGTGGACGTCCAACATAATACTTGCTGCGATGGATTGATGGTCGGCACAGGCGAACGCTTCGCGCGATTCAAGCGGGCAGCAACGGTTACCGCGCCCAATCAACGCCATGTCAGTGGAGCATGTGCTTGGCTCACAGCGCTGGCCTTACACCGCGTTTGGATACACCGACCGGCCCACACGTGCCCCGAACACACGAACCGAGCTGCCTCCACACCAAGCGCCACCAAGCTCCACCCATCGCCTCACCCCTGCACACCCGCACCCACGCACCCATGAATCCCCAACCCCAGGTCGGGCAGCTGCTGCATGGCGAGGCCTTCTCCCTGTTTGAGGCCATGTCGGCCCTGGAGGTGGGCAACCCCAAGATGGACGCGGCGGCAGCCACGGCCGCGGACGCCGAGCCGCCCTCTCTGGCGGCGCTGCTGGCCGATCCCGCCGCCGCGCCCCTGGAGCTGCCGGCGCCGCTGCTGCTGGCGGTGCTGGACCGGCTGGCAGCGCTGGAGGCGTCGTGGCAGTGCGGCGGCAGCGCCATGCAGACCGTGTTCAGCTGCCTGTACATGATGAACATCGATAGGTGGGGGGAGGGCACAGGGCAGGCAAAAGGGGAACACGGGGGGACCCTTCAAAGGGGCGCTTGACCTGGCCATACAGAAGCTGCGGGAGAGGCGGGCGGCTGTCGGCACAGGGCTAGATGCAAGGCGGGAGACAATGGCAGCTTGGGGCCGGGCCAGCGGTGACGATGGGAAGGAGCCTTGTTGCCAGGGGCTGCACGGGACATCATGGCGAATGGGGCGGACCTGGCATGGGCGCGCCAGCACAAGCGCCATGCAGGTCTGCGCCGCGGCTAGTGGCAGGCCGTACGGGGTAGCGGCACCCTACCGTGCGCTGAATTTGGCGCCTGAGGGCTAGGGCGGTACGCGGGACCTGTTGGGCTCCCCAGCCGCGCTTTGCCGACCTGCTGCGTCACCAGCACCGACCCAGCACCGGGCCCACCCCCACCCCGCTGCCGTAGGCTGGAGGCCGCCGCCGCCTCCTCCCCATGCGCCCGCGTGCTGGCCGCCTACTGCCGCGCGCTGCAGTGCGACTGCGCGGCGGTGCGGGACCTGGTCATGGCGGGGGGCGTGGCGGAGGTGAGAGGGGAAGGGGAGGGGCTGGAAGGCTGGACAGGGTGAGAGGGTGTAGGGGAGATGTGCAAGATAAGGACTTGGGATGGGCGTGGAGGCTTTGAAGGAGCGTGCGTCGAGGATATAGCTCTAAGCACACTGCTTGCCCTGCAGCCGCGCTCAACTTGGCACTTCACCCTATCTGCACATGCACGCGACACGTGTCGTCCTGACGCCCGCCCGCGCCCCCAGGAGGAGGACATCAACGTGCTGACCTTGGGGCTGCCCTTCGAGCCGCCGGCGGGGGTGGCGGGCAAGCGCGTGGCGGCGGCGCTGGAGGGCGCCATGGCGGCAGCGGGGGAGCTGGCGGCGGCGGCGGCGGGCGGCGACGCGGCGCTGGCGGGCGAGCTGGCTGCGGCGCTGCGGTGTCGCCTGGCGCTGCGGGGTGCGCTGCACGGCGCACTGAGGGACGCAGTGTCCACAGACCCACAAGTGGGTGGGGCGTGCTGCGGGGGCGGGGGACCGGGCGTAAGACCGCTGGCCACCCAACCGCCTTCACAGGGTCAGTAGCCCTTACGCAACGCCGGCTGCCACCCGTACCCAACCACCACTGCACCTTTGCCGCCTCACGCCCGGCCCAGGTGGTGCGCGGCGCTGTCCGGCGGCTGGCTGAGGCGCGGCAGCTGCTGGCGCTGGTGCGGCAGTCGGCGGCGCTGGTCGAGCCGCACCTGGCCGCGGCGCCCTCCTTCCACCCGGACGCCAACAGGCACCTGCTGGGGCCGGCGCCGCCGCGGCAGGTTCAGGTGAGGAGGGGGCGGTCGTGCACTGCGTAGCAATGGGGGAATGCAGGGGCTTGGTTGCTGTGCAGCGCTGCAGCTGGTACTGAGTATAAGGGATGCGATGTGCAGGACCATGCCTTTCGCATGGGAAGCAGGGAACGGCTGATCGCAGGCTATGAGAGCATGGGAGGTGACGATGCCCCGACGAGGAGTCCACAACTAGCTTTCTGACAGCAATCAGGCACTGAAGTCTCTGACCCTTGTGTCCTATACCGGCTGCGCTGTACGGCAGCTGATGTCCTTTCCGGACGCGCTGTCGTACATGGAGCGGTTGGTGGACCATCTAACCATGGCGGCCGCGGCGCCGGAGCACATCTTCGAGTGAGTCAGGGGTGGCTGGTCGTTGCCTTTGCAAACGAATCGCCCGCGGTAGTGTTCCGTCTTGGTGGACCTTGCGAGCCGCCGCTGAGCGCCGCCGGTGGGCCTGTATCCATGTGGTGTGTGTGGCCCACCTGCTGCTGCTGTGAACGGCCTGGAGGGATGTGACACGCTTCAAGGCTGCAGACCGCGCAGCCATGTCGCATTTCACAACTGATGTGCGCAGCATGGCCATGCTAGACTGTAGGCGCCAAGTCCGCGTTTCCCTCGTGACCGAATGGCCAACGACGCTGCTTCGCGCTACCGCCCGGTTGCCACCACTCGGCAACCACCTCTGCGATCTCTGACTGGGCTACCCTGTCCCCATGTCCGCCCCCGCTGCCCACAGCTACCGCTCGCTGCAGCTGTACCTGTGGCGCTTTGCGCGGCAGAGCCCCCCTCCCGGCGTGGTGGCGCGCTCGCTGCTGCACCTGCTCATCACGCCCAGCCACTGGCAGGTGGGGCCCGGGCGTGAGGGCGGGGGGGGGAGGGGTGGGTGGGAGGGCTGCACACAGCTGCAGAACCGGCAACGGCATGCAGTGGTGCGCAGTGCGCCCCTTCGGGTCTTCGGCACACCCCCACTCGCTTGCAGTACGCAGTTGCTGTGTCTGCTGAGCTTAGCAGGTTTTGCCCCGTCAGAGGTGGCACGAGTGCTGGCGTCTACGGCCGAGAGCACCCCAAGCGTCAACAGTGCCCCTTATCCTTCATCTCGTGGCTGGCCCACCTCCCAGGCTCCGTCAACGGAGGGTCAGCAGCCGCAGCAGCCCGCGGAGCAGGCGGCGACAGCGGGGTCTGGCGCGGCGGCGGACGAGGGGGGCAAGGGCGGCGGCGGCAAGGGCAGCAGCAAGGGGCAAGGGAAGGGCAAGGGCGGCAAGGGTCAGGGGGCGGCTGCAGCGGCCGGGGCAGGGACAGCGGCCGGCGGGGCGGCGGGGGCGGAAGGTGGGGCGGAGCCGGCGTGGGTGCCCTCCAAAGCGATGATCTCCAAGGCGTGCCAGGTGGGGGTGCGCGCCAGGGTGTAGGAGGGGGGAAATCGGGTTGGGCCGTCATGAAAGCTAAGCTGCGGTTATGGATGACGTGGACAGCGTCATAACGGCCTTACCCTGCAGCCGCCGCTGCAATCAAAGTGCCGCGGCGTCAATGATGACCTCTGCGAATACAGTCGCCATGATGGGTGTAGGGCCTTTAGGCGTGGCCTGTCGTCATTAACAATTGTTGAACTTATATTCTGTGCATGACGCACAGACTGCGAGCTTGATTGTACAGTGTTCCTTGTACGGGTCCCTCGCCTCAGGTGCCGTACAAGGCTGGGTCCATGCCCGAGGAGGCGGAGATGTTCTTTGAGCAGGCCGTCATCGCGGTGAGGGGCCCAGTCTCGTGTGTTTCAGTACTGGCGGGGGAAGTTACGAAGTAACGCGATACTGAAGCAGCTGTACACGTCGCGGTAAAAAATCGGACCCAGAGCGACGAAGCGGGTGAAGTGGGGCAGGGGGCATGTGCGCGCGGTCGTTAGCCATTGGCGGGGGCGGCTGCTGAGCGGGAGGAGACTTTGGATTGGAGGCGGCAGGGGCAGTGGTAAGAGCGGTGGAGGATGGCAATTGGCACTGACGCACCGCTTACGTGCACTTGCGTTGCGTTTGCGTTGAGGGCGGAGGGAGAGGATGGAAGCAGTTGTTGGTTCCCACTGGGCGCAGCCAGTAAATCCTGAGATCCGGGGCTCTGGAACTTGTCCCACAAATCCTCTCCAACCTTGCTGTCGTCTTTGCCTGCGCTGCAGTTCTCCAACTGGTGCCAGGCGCTGCTGATGAACCGCTGCCGCTGCCGGCGGCGGCTGCGGCGCTGCCTGGACGACTGGGCCAACATGTACCACCACGGGGTCAACGCAGACGTGGTACCCGCGGTCAAGGTGGGGAGACGATGGGGAGGGGGAGATCCGCGTGACTCCCAAAGGACTTGCATGCCGGTGTTGACTTCCCTCCCGCACCACGCCGTTGCCTGGGTGGCGGGCCAGGACACGGCGCTGGCGCAGGGCACAGGGAGCGAAGTGCATGGGGGCTCTCTGGTGTGCTGCCTAGGAGGGTGCTATGGCTTGGCGGGTGTAACACAAGCTGCCTCTGTACCACAGTCGTTGGAAGCACCGCTTTGGAGCTACGGGTGGCGTTGAGGCCCTTGTACGGCACCAGCTGTTGGGCACATGCCGAACCGCCTGCCCTCCCGCTACCTCCAATCATCCAGGCCCCTCACGCCGTGCGCGTCACCTGCCCCACGTCACCTGCCCCACAGCACCTGCCCCGCAGCACCTGCCCCACAGCACCTGCCCCACAGCACCTGCCCCACAGCACCTGCCCCACAGCACCTGCCCCACAGCACCTGCCTCACAGCACCTGCCCCACAGCACCTGCCCCACAGCACCTGCCCCACAGCACCTGCCCCACAGCACCTGCCCCACAGCACCTGCCCCACAGCACCTGCCCCACAGCACCTGCCCCACAGCACCTGCCCCACAGCACCTGCCCCACAGCACCTGCCCCACAGCACCTGCCCCACAGCACCTGCCCCACAGCACCTGCCCCACAGCACCTGCCCCACAGCACCTGCCCCACAGCACCTGCCCCACAGCACCTGCCCCACAGCACCTGCCCCACAGCACCTGCCCCACAGCACCTGCCCCACAGCACCTGCCTCACAGCACCTGCCTCACAGCACTCCGCATGTGGGGGTCTTGCGTGCTCACGCCGACGCCTCCCTCCGCCCCGCAGGACATGGTGCGGGCTGCCGGGTGGCGCTGGCGGCCGCTGGACGGGGCGCCGCCGGACGACGACCAGGTGGGGCGGGGCGGGGCGGGGCCGAGTGGGGTTGGATGGGAATCGCGCAGGGTGTCAACACCAATAAGTTGGTGTTGACACCCCCACCACTTCGGAGCTGCCTGCATGACCCATGGAAGGTCCTGCGTTGGCTATGGGAACTGTCACCGGCAGTCGTGCGGATTACTAATGGGCTGGAGTAGGGCCGGCGCCACGTGTCAGAGCAGCAGCAGAGCCTGGGGTACGGCGTCGGTAGCTGTGTACGTTGGCCTGGATTCCGGAACCGTCAACCAACGTCGCTGGGCCCCCTGCCCCTTGCCGTCCCTCTCTTGCCCCTCTCCCCAGGGCCCGCTGGGCACGTGGATTGAGTACGAGACGTGCGGCACCATCCTGCACCATCTCCTGTTGGGCTTCCCGCTGGAGCTGTACGAGCCCAAGGAGTACGACATGATCTACTGGTACGGCAGGGCGGCACGGCAGGGGTCTCGGTAGCACAACTGGACACTGCAGGCTGAACGCGCGCATCTGGAAGCACGCCTGCCCCGCGACGCGCTGATGCAATGTGCCCATCGCCCGCCCATCCGCTCTCCGCCCCCCAGGTACTGCGACTACGTGTGCACCAGCGCGCTGCAGGCCTTCAGCGCCCTGGTGCAGCGCCGCCCGCCGCAGCAGCCGCCCAAGATGCCGCAGCAGCAGCAGGCGGCGGGGGGGCGTGGACTGGGCGGCCGGGGGCTGGGCGGGAAGGGCCTGGGCGGCAAGGGGCTGGGCGGCGCGTCGCGCGACCCGGCTGCTGCTGCTGCCGCGGCTGCGGAGGAGCAGGCGCGGTGGGAGAAGTCGCAGGTGGGGGGGCAGCTGGTTCCCTAGCCTTCGTGCGATTCGCCTGCCTGCAAGAGTGCACATGATGGGCCGTGGGCGGGTTTGATGGGCTTGTCGCTGTTGTGCATATGGGGCACAACGATGGCAGGGCCTGTTGAGCACACGGCCGGATGAGGAGCGCGTGTAGGGGGCGGTCTGAGCAGCTTGCGGAGCATTATGCACTGCCCGTTGTAACCACTCAGGCCGCAAGCCCCACACACTCGACCGACTCGGAATCATGCCCTCCCTCCTGTTACCCGCGCCAGGCCCACCTGCGTCACGAGGTGTTGGAGCTGGAGGTGGTGCAGCTGCTGAGCCAGGGCATGCTGCGGGCCATGGCGGGGCTGAGGGTGGCAGGTGGGGTGGACCTGGTCAGGGTCGAAGGGGACGAGCGACAGGGGAGGTCTGGTTGACGGTCGTGGCAGGGGACGATGCCTTGGTGCGCGCCCGTGCTGCTCCCAAAAGTGCACTCGTTCAACTGCGGCTGCAAAGAGCAATGCGAGCTTGTGCGCTTCCTCCTAGCTGTACTGCCTTGCGCTGCGCCCATCGGCTCTCGCTCATACCGGTAGTTCCATCCCCACGGCATCCGCCCTGCGACGCAACTCTCCTTGTCCCGGCACTGGTCCTTCACCCTCTTCCCCTCCCCGTGTCCGTCCCGCAGGCTGCCTGCACACGCCCCCTCCGCTGCCCTTCAACACGCCGCTGCAGCGCTTCGAGCAGCGCTTCGCCGCCATGCAGCTGCTGCCGCGGCCCGCGCCGCTGAGCCACAACGACTACGTGGCCAGCATGGACCCAGGGGACAGGGGAGCCCCCTTCCTCATGGCGCTGGCGGGGGCGGCCTTCAAGGAGGTGGGCGACTGTGCGCAGCCGCACGCAGACCCGCACAACGCCGTCGCACAGGAACACTGGCACACCGACTGCCGGATACCCCGTACGGACACGCGTGGACGGGCTGCGTCACACATGCAACATGTCTCCCGCACCCCTCGTGACACCATCGACCTCGTCCATCTACAGACTTCGTCGTTTCTTGCCTTCCTGCCGCCAAACCCCCCGCCACCGCCTTACCCCCTCCCCAGGCCCGCGCGCGGTGCGGCCAGCTGCTGGCGTGCTGCGGCCACCCCGACGTGGCGGCCGGCTGGGTGCGGCCCCTGGAGCGCCTGGCGGGGGTCAACGCGGTGGCGGCGGGCGTGCTGGCGGCCAAGCTGGCGGCGGGGGAAAAGGTGGGGGAATTGGGGGGAGCTTGAGATGGGGGCCGGAGGGAAGTGGGAACGGTACGACAGCAACACTGCAACTCACACGGTGTTCTAAAAGACCCATATTACAATGAGGATGGTGCGCAGCGATAGGAAAAGGCACGAGCAGATCGGGGACGACTTACAAGGGAGGCGGAAGGGTGTTTCCAACTGGTGTATGGTGCGGGAGGGAGGGGCGGGCGGCGCTTAGGCCTAGGCCTCGACGTACGGCGGTGACCTCTGTGGCGCAAGGCACCGTTCTGACCGTCATGCCCGGCCTCTCCCGTTGGCGCAACACCAACTTTGCCATCCCTTCCCTCCCGCCCCTCCACGCCGCAGGTGACGGTGTCGTACGAGTGGACGCACCCCTACTTCCCCACGCTGGTGCTGCCCAAGGCGGCGCCAGCGGCCGCACCGTCCCCTTCCTCCTCGTCTGCCGCCTCCACCTCCACCACCGCCTCTTCCCCCGTCCCCGCCTCCAGCACCACCTCCAGCGCCCCGGCCGCCCCCGCGCCCGCCGCCAACGGCACGGCCAGCAGCGGCGCCAGCAGCACGGCGTGATGCAGGGGCGCGCATGGAGGGACTGTGGGCCGGAGTGCTGAGAGACGCGCAGAAGCACGGGGGCCATACCTCTGGTGCGCATGGCATAGGTGGATGTTGCCATGCTGGCTAAGGCAGGTCGGGGCTCGAGAGCTAGGCTTCCTGCGTCGGACAGGAGAGAGCGGAGCGGAGATTCGAAAGGAGAGCCGAGTGCCAGTGGAGGGTAGGGTGGGACGGTCCAGCAGAGAGAGTGTGAGCCCAAGGCTGCCTTGAGGGTGAACGCTGAATGTGCTTTCCATGAACGGGCGAGCTGCACCGAGGCGTGTGGGCGCAGGCTGCTTGGGCAGCAGCTCCGCTGCACGGCCGTGGCTGGGTAGTGTCGGCAGAGGTGTAGATGGGGGTCTCCGCCGTGGGGGACGAGAGCACGGGAGCATCGGGCAGTGCGTCACACCTGGTCACACCTGCATCTCCAATTTCGGCATGAGCGTGTGCGGAACAGGCGCGGACGACATCGGCACGAAGCCGCGGACCCCAAACGACCGATGACGTAGTACAGCGGTCAACGATCGACCGGGCAAAGACTATTACATCTGTCCCGGAGACACTATGCTGCTTGCGGTCGGGTATCCAGCGGGTGCGCGTGCGTGGGTTGCGGTTGGCAGCCACGTACCAGCGGCGCCCAGGGCTCCGCAGGTCAAGGCAGCTCAAGGCAGCTCAAGCTGGCTCCCCTGGCCGATGTAGATCCAGGATGCTCACTTGGACACCTCAGAAGCCTTACCGTACTCATATGCATGTGCAGCCACTGGAAATACAAGGTTTGCGTCATTGGCTGACAACGAACAGTTCCGACTTCGTCCTGCTTCAACATGAGGCACGCTGGGCAGGGCCAGCACGTGCCTCCACCCTCGACATGCGCCATGTGCACCGTTGGAGGGCCCACCCTTTTGGACCGGACGGCGTGTATGCGGTTGAGGGGTGACACGAGCCAATTATGACAGCCGGTATCTGATACCTGACAGGATGGGGGCCATGACACGGTGCTACTTGTGTTCGGTCGTGGGGGGGTGGGACATGGCTGCGAAAGCGCGTACTTGAGGCCCGTTCCCCATGCGCCCATGGGAAATACAGTACCGTAGTGGCACAAATATAATTTACAAAAATATTTGCTCTGGGGGCTTTGTCAACAGAAAAAAGTAATTGTCTGAGGGTCTGTCAAAAAGTGCAATTAATTGTCGGCTCCCGAGGTGGCGCCAGAAAAGGCCCAGAAAGCTTGCCTAAGCCCCCTGCCGGAGTTGTGGGTGCTTGCCAAGGCCTTACAAGGTATTTTCCTGCTGGTTCTGCGTGCCTTGCAAGGCTTCTATCTTCCTGGAGGGCTGTTCGTACGGAGTTATGAAACCGCCCAAGTTTTTTGCAACCTTATCGTAAATTTTCCGCCCCACGGGCGGATCTGACCCAGCAGTCACGAAACGGGGTCATCATGCCGCCCATTCTTTCAAAATCTCTCTGCCGGAAGGGTGTTTCCTTTTCATCGAAATTCCCAGATTTTGCCAAAGTTTCGAAAAAATGAAAGAAGATAGAAGCCTTGGTGCCTTGGCACTTCTAAGGGGCCATACGAGCCCTGTTTGGTGGGGTTACATGTGCCTGTCAAAACGGCAAGTTAATAGCTGGGGCCCTTGTCAAAAACGCAAATTAATTGCCTCTCGTCGGGCGTGTAAATTAAATTTGTGCCACTACGGTATTGGACCTGTTGGGTCCTACCCGTACAGTGAGGAAGTGGAAAACCCTGAGTCCCTGATTGGTGCATGGTGATTGCCGGGACTGGCCAGGACTGGCCCTTGACTATGTGGGGCGGGGCCGGGTCCTAGACCAAGCGGGTACCACTTCGACAGCCTTGGGCCAGGGGTTTGAGTTCCGCCATAGAACCGCTCCCCCTTGCACCCAAGGTCTTTAATATTAGCCTGTTGCCTGGAATCAGGCCCCTGGGTTATCAATGCTTCATCAGGCGCTCCACAGGCTTGGCATCCCGCGTGCATATCTCACCCTAGGCCTCCAACGGCCGGGATAGCCTCTGCAGCAATCATCATTTAGCATACCAGTGCACTTAGGAGCACATCGGGGCCCACCCGAGGCATAACGAAGGAAGTCGCCCGACAGCATGTCGCGGAACCATGCCTATAAAAATTGCAGTAAACCAGCCCGATAGACACCAGGAACACGTTATTATAGTATACTTATATGCTGGAAAAGCTTTCCTGCGAATGTGGGGGGCTCTGTGGCCGCTTCAGCCAAAAATGGCCAGGGCACCCCACAGGCCCCACCGTGCGTCGTCCTAAATCGGCCCCGCTGCATGCCACTGCAACTGTTTTCGCCCGGATTTTTGCACACATCACCTATATATAGTATGTTTATATACTTAAAGGCGGTACGTAGGCTTTCTGTGGACAGGAGGTCCCCACGTGGGCATACAGACCCCCTGTACGGCAGCCGCTGTACGGCAAGCAAAACCCAAAAAGCCAAGGATGCGACCCACCTATATCGATAGGTCTTGTCAAGAGCTACGCGGTGGTATGCAGCACATCCTTGGCTTTTTGGGTTTTGGGCAGGTTTTGGGGGTTTCCCAAAGCCTGGCAGCACCCCCCTCCGGTGTACTCAGCGCCTGGGCCGAGTGGTACCCGCTTGTCCTAGACAGGGGCCGTGCAGGGACCACGCAGGGGCCATGCAGGGACCACAACCGGCACCAATCCTTCACCCAACAGCCGCCTGCACCAGGGGAGCCTGCACCCGACCACTAGGCCACCAGGCCACCAGCCACCAGGGGCTCACCTGGGCCTACCACAACATAATGTAAGTCTTGCCGATACTATGAGATGGGTACCGGTATCCAACGGCGTGACACGGGCAGCCGAAGGCCCCGGAGCCACAGGACATACTCGACTTCCGGCTCGACAAACGCTGCCAGCGATACAGCGCATTGCCTTACTTAAGGGCTGGGCAGCAGCACTGGACGGGGCTAAGGAGGGATGGACAAGGGAGGTGGAGCGAGGGAATGGGAGGCAGAGGGTCTCCCCTGACACCGATAGTACACGGTCGATCAGCATACGATCAGCTTCGCATTTACCCACGCCCGGCATTTACTCACGACGTAAGAAACGTGTACCCTAACAAGTGCACAAAGCCACGGTATTGCCCAATTCGCGCTGAGCGTACTTTGAAGCCTTTTCGGAGGACAGTCGTTGTTGACCTTGCGACCAGGAGCGGCCCATTACACATTGTACATGTATGCTTTGCGAACAGGTCGACTTGATATCGCGCTGAGCTACTTTGCCTTCGCGGGCGCGGCCCACTTCAAAGGCCAACTGCAGCAGTCTAAAGCTAGGAATCCCCATTTCGACTTCGTAAACGTAGCTGTAGGTAGATGGTTTAGGGGCCTATAGGCTCGCTATTCCCTTCAGGGACAGCGTCGACCTGGTCCTGACGTCCTGCCATGGCAAACCGCGTTTCCCCATGTAAGTAAAGATACCCCAATGCAAATGAGATAAGGCACGACAAAAGCATGTATCAGCGCCGTAGTGGCCCGCGGGACGGTGCCTTTCAGCTGTGCCCCTGTGCCGTGTGCATCGCACAGCCTCCCACCAGCAGGGCGCACCTGCTCTCAGCAACCTTGCTTACCCTCAGCTTTGTTTCATTAGGCTGATGTTCTGCTGAGCCCGCCAAGGCCATGAAGTGCCGTCCGCCCTCCTCGCACCGTGCCTTGGCCCTGCATGCCGCACCTGATGTCACGCCTGCTTCGCCAGAAGACTTGTGACACCTTGCAAAGGCACAAACATCCTAGCATTGCTGCCCAACTGGCTGTACCCTACCCCAGTGCCGCCCCTGTCCGGCGGTGGCGCGCCTCCCGGGGGCCCCCTCGCCCCGCTGCCGCCTCTACCCGGCGGCCCCCTGGCCCCCCTGCGCACCTCACACACGGCCGCCGCGCCCCTGGCACCTGTGCAGGGCCTGGGGGCCGACAGCCGGACATCCAAACCCCGGCTGGCACCCCTGAACCCGACCGCGGCATCCAGCGCTGTCGACCAGGGGCTCAGCCCTCAGGCCGATTTAGCAGCTTCAGGCCAGTCCCCAGCCCCAGGCGCCGGCTCCCAGCCACCGGTTGCCGCGGCGGGCCCCGGGCCTGGGCTCGGCGCGGGCCAGCCTGGCAGCGGCCGACATTCTGAATCAGGGGGTTACCGTTCAGCCCCTCCGCCCCCTCTCCTCCCCCCGACCCCACCCGCGGCCGTACCCCCGCCGCACGACCTCTTAAAGGAGCCGGCCGCACTGGCGCTGGGCAGCCCCGCGGGGAACACCAACGACAGCAGCCTCACCAAACAGCAACAGCAGCAGCAGCAGCAACAGCAGCAACAGCAGGCGCCCCTACCGGGCGCCATCCCTGGCACACCGCCCGCTCGAGGGCCAGGCGGTGCGGCAGGGGGCCTCATCCCGGCGGCCCACGGCGCGGGGGGCGGGGGAGGCCACCCTGTGCGTCCCGCCCCGCCGCCAGGGGAGCCCCCGCCGGCTGCCACGGAGGTGGCCGCCGACACACGGCCGCTGGAGGTGAGTGGAGGGGACACTGGGTGAAGCGAGAGGGAAGGAGGAGGAAGAGGGGGTAGACGGCGCCGCAACGGAGCGCGGTGGTGCAGTTCAGAACGCCATAGCGAAGGGGTGCGGACACAAGAGGGTGGCGTGTGGGGGAACGCGCGCGTTGACGGAAGGCACTTGTCAGTGCTTGCTGGCCATATCCCTGTCCGCTCTGCCCGTCTGCTTGGTTTCTCCGAGGAGTGCGCAAGGCCCGTACCAGTGCTGGGCAGCTGCCTTACGCTTACCCTACCCCAACACGTTCCCTCCCCTTCCCTCCCCCGCACCTCCAGGAGTACATTCCGTTCGGCTTCGTGGACCTGCGCTGCAAGCTGCTGGCCGACCACCCGCACTACCTGGCCGACGGCGACACGCGCAAGAAGTTCGAGGAGCTGTGCCGCAGGATACGCATGAGGAACCTGCTCAGGTGTGAACTTGTATGGGGTTGGGGCCCGGAGCGGGGGCGGGATCGTGATGAGAAAGCCAAGTAGGAATGACGGAGCAGGATGATGCCCTGCCCCACTGGGGACCCGGGGGCCGGGGTACCGGCTACCCAAGCGCACAACTCCCCGCTATCCCGTCGGCTACGGCTCTTCATGCTGCAGCCGGCTTATCGAGCATGCAAGCCCCGCCCGTGCTGCGACCCCGCTTCCGTACTTGATCCTTGCTGCGCCTGTTCCTCTTCCCGCCGCCCCCCCCCCAACCTCAAGGTTGGAGGTGGACTACGGCGACGCCTACGAGAAGTACGCCCCGCTGGACCCCGACAAGGTGGGGAGGTTGGTGGTGGCGGGACTGGGGGCGGCATGGATGAGGGGTGGCGGGAATGAGGGGTGGCGGAAGGCAAAGCGTTACGATGTGTAAGACAGTGTGAACGCCCGTGCAGTGAGCTCTGACACACAGGCGTGCACATGCATGCACGTGTGACACGTCTGCCCGCCTGCTTGCTCCTCGCTGCCCCCCGCCCCGCAGGACACGCTGCCGCTCAAGGAGAAGGCGGAGGCGGCCATGGCGGCAGCGGGGGCCGGCGGGGCGGAGGCCAAGGGCGGGGCGGAGGCCAAGGGCGGGGCGGAGGCCAAGGGGGCGGAGGACGACGAGGCCAGGTGGGGAGAAGGGGGGGCGCAAGCGGAGAGCAGGGGCCGCTACGCAGTGGAGGCCTGGGTACTGGCCCTGGAACTCGTGCGTAGTCCTGCACACGCGAGGACGAGCCCACGACGTGCTCAGCCCCGCCCCCCACCCCTCGCGGCCCCCTCAGGTCCAGCGCCATCCAGGCGAAGGTGGGCGCCTTCCACTCGGAGCTGGACTCCATCCTGCTCAAGGCGGAGTTCGAGGAGCTGCCGGACAACATGCTGGAGCAGGTGGGTGACAGAACTTCCTGGAACGTACAGCCCGCTCGACATCTGCAGGCAAGCACCATACCATTGTGCAGTCGAGGTGCAGGTGCAACGATGTACGGAGCTCCGCCGCGTCAGCACTCCTGCCCGGTCTGCACGCGGCAAAGGTTTATGTCCATCGCGCCGTGAGACCCTCCCCCTCCCCAACCCTGCCCCCTCCCCAACCCCGCCCCCAACCCCGCCCCCAACCCCGCGCCCCCAGGCCAAGAACGACAAGACCGCCATGGGCCTGGCCGTCACCACCGCCAGTGACGAATTCCTTGAGTACCGGATACACTTCAGGGGCTTCCGCATGAAGAAGGTGGGAGGGAGGGAGGCACCACCCTGCCGCATGATGTAATCGTGTGCTGCGGGGCGTGTACCCTACCCAACGCTTGCTCCTACCACGGCGGCCCGGCTCAGAGCACCATGCCAACCCCGGCACAGATCGAGTGGCGCAAGCTGTGGCTGTTCAAGAGCCAGAAGGAGATGGAGTGCTTCGAGCGCCTGGCCATCAGCTTCAGGTGGGGGCGGGGAGCGGTACAACAAGCCCGTGGGGCGGAGTTGGTGTTGTGCGTGTGGGCGGGGGGGGGGCGGGGGCGGGGCCGAGGGCTGGCAGCGCACCCCTGGCCCCGGCAGGCCCCCGCACCAAGCTGTGGTGGCCCAAGCGGCACAGCCGGACAGAGCACACTTTGCGTACAGGCAATGGCTTACGTGGCGCTGTCTGCGCCATACTGACCGGCCCTTGGGATGCCGTGCTGCTGTGCAGGGCGTGCAGGTCCCCCTGAGCACCCAGCTCGTCCTGCTTTCCGCAACATCCAACACCGCCCCCCGCCCCCCCCCCCAATCGACCATGTCGATTGGAGGACTTTATCTGGTGTCCTACCGCCTAACCCCAGGCTGAAGAAGCCCGTGTCGGAGGACGACGTGCCCGTGGACCACACCAGCTACGGGGTGGACACGCGGCCGTGGTACAGGAGGATGTTCAGGTGGGTGTCGTGGCGTACCTGCTTTACTCGAAAGGGAAACATGGCTGGTAGGAGAGGTGGAATGGGCTTCCCTCCGGAGGCCCCTGAGGGCAAGGTAACGAAATACCGTATACCGTAGGGAGGTCAGTTCCCCAAACAACAAGCCGCACATGTCGACTGGCCCGTCTTCCCACCGCCAATTCATCCTGTCCCCCCGCTCCTGCAAGTCTGTTCCCTTCCGCCTCCCGCTCCCCCTCCTTCTTCCCCCCTTGCAGCGGCCGCTCCGCCAGCGTGTCCGACAGCCTGCTTGAGCTGCGCGACGAGTTCGTGTACATGAAGCTGTTCAAGGACGTGCTGCGGGTGGACGTGGACATGCTGCTGCCGGGCAGCGTCATCAAGTTCACCTGGTTCGACTACGTGGGTGGCGGGGAGGGAGGGAGAGGGCGGGGGCGGGAGCAGAGGCAGTGAGCGGGCGAGGGGGAGGAGGAACGGCACGACCAAGGGGCCGTCTGAGGCTGTGGAGGGGACGGGAGGGCGCATGGGAGGTGAAGGCAGCGGTTGCAGGGCAGGAGGTGTGCCCGCCACCATTTAAGGCAGTACCAGGCGGCGCGCTGTGATTCGGCCCGATAGAAGGGTCGTGCACCTAGGAACCATGCCCTTCCAAGGCTACCGAGTCCCCAGAGGCCCCTGCAGGGCCGGTCACTACCACACAGCTTGACGCTCCTCGCTTTCCTGCACCCCTGCCTCCCCCGCCCACCCCCAGGCCATGATCTGGGTGCCGGTGCTTGTGGGCTGCGGTGTGGCCATCTGGAAGGCCATCAAGGGCACCATCGACTTCACCACGCTGGTCAACGCAGCCACCTCCATCGTGCTCATCGCCATGCCGCTCACATGGTGGGTCAGGGCTGGCAGGGCGGGGGGGCGGGCAGGGGGCTGGCAGGGCGGGGGGGCGGGCAGGGGGCTGGCAGGGGAAAGGGACTGGGGAGAGTGCATGTGGCAACGTGAGATACGGGCGACTGATTTGACGCGGCTCGGCAGCCAGCGTGGAGCAGGGGGGGCGAAACCGTTTCGATGTGCTGGCCTTCCACACGGTCACTGCATGGCAGCCGGATAGGCGGCACGTTGTCATCCCATCGCGACCCGCACCGCCCGACCCGCGCCTTTGGAATACCTGGACATCCGCCGACCGGCCCCGCCATCCCCCCTTGCTCCCCCAGGGGCTTCAAGGCCTACATGTCCGTGCGCGAGAAGCAGCGGCGGCACCAGGCGCACCTCAACTCGCTGTTCCTGCTGCACAACCTCAACAACAACGCCGGGGTCATCAGCCAGCTCATGGGGGAGGCGCAGGAGCAGGTTGGGGGAGGGGAGGGGGGGGTGCGGTAAGGGCGCATGGAGGGGCCGAGGGGCGGCCAAGGGCGGTGGGACAATCGCATGCCGGGACACGAGGCGGCCGGCGGGCGTGTATGGGACCGCTAGGACGGGACAAGTGTGCTGGGCCGCCATTGCCTCCATTGAGCCAAGCACCGTGTACGTAAGGAGCATGCTAGGTTAACTGCCCATACCGCTCCACTGTACTCACCTCCAATCCTCGTGGCCACATGTTCTCCCCCGCAGGAGGACAACGAGGCCATGCTGGCCTACTTCTTCGCGTGGCGGGGCGCCGCCGCCCCCCAGCCTGTGCGCAAGGGGGAGCTGGACAGGGCGGTGGAGAAGTACCTGCAGGTGGGGCGAGCGAAGGGGGAAACACAGTACTCGGAAGGCAAGGAGCAGGTAGTGACGGAGGGGGGCGGTTGTGGGGGGCGCAGGGAAAGGTACTGGCGACACATGGAGTAACAGCATGGCTGTTGTTGAGTGGTGGAGGGGGCGTGCTTGCCCTTGGGCGCATGCCTGCCAGGCAGGGTCAGCGTGGAGTGGAAGTCGCTTACGAGGAGAAGTGGTAACGCACTGAGGCGGTGTGGACAGCCCCTTCACGCGTGGCTCCAACGACAGCAGGAAAGCTGGTGGTCGCAGCCCGCAGAGCCATTGTCCAGGCGCCTGGACGCGCTGGCCTCCTGGGGCATCGGGCGCAGGGCCGCCTGACGCGCCGCCATGGTGCAGGCCATGCGCACCAAGTGCACCAGTTCGGGGGCCGTCGCATGGAACGCTGCTCTGATTCCCCCCGCGTCGACTGCCGACTACGCATATGCCTTGCTACCACTATCGACACCACCCACCTGCACCCCCGCCCCACCCCCCCAGGCCAAGCTGGACGCTGCTGGCGTGCACGTGCGCATGGACTTCGAGGTGTCGGACGGCGTGGCCAAGCTGAAGCGCATGGGGCTGGTCACCTGCGCAGGGGAGGGCTCGGACATGACCGTGCAGGTGGGGGCGGGCCAGCAGAAGGGGAAGGGGGCAGGGCCTGCCAGCGTGGGGATGGCAACGGGAAGAGGTAGGGCGGCTTCTGATGGCAGGTCTGTGTGTATTGCCAACGGTACAGTAAACGCAACTGCCCGCCAACCCCGAGCCTTCATAGCGCACACTCACCATAGCATCGCAGCCAGACTGACTGCTTGGTCGCTGAGCTACTGCATCCCATCCACCCAAACCTAACCCGGATATGCCGTGCCCCCTTGCTCCCCCGCCAAAGGTCCTGCCCCTGGACGCGGCGCTGGAGGCGGCCCACGTGCGCCACTTCGACGAGGCCAAGGAGACAGGCCCCGCAGCAGCAGCAGCGCCGCGCTCCAAGTCCAAGCGCCTGGGCAGCGCCACGGGGGCGGAGGTGGTGTGGTACGAGTGCGCCGACGTGTTCAGGCCCACAGGTGGGGCGCCGGTGGGGCGGGGTGGGGCCGGACAGTGCCGCACGAGTATTCTTGTGGCTGCGGTGCTGGTGGGTGCTGGTGGGGGCGTAAGCTCGTGTGCGTGTGCCGTGCAAGCGCGCTGTGCTCAGTACGGCCGGCCCGCCGAGCAGCCCCTCTGTCCGCCGCCTTGGTGCCCCGCAGGCCAGACGTTCCGCTACTGGTGGAACGCGCGCACAGGGGAGTCCACCTACTCGGAGCCCGACGAGCCCTTCGTCAAGCTGGCGCCCGGCCAGGCGGAGGACTACCTCACCAGCGGGGGGTCGCAGGTGGAGCGAGCGCGGGGGCAGCAGGGGGGAGGGGCAGCAGGGTGCAGAACGACGAGGGGTTGTTGGGGTTGAGGTAAAATGCGGCGTCCGGAATGAGTGGGGACATGGACCAAGGCTCCGGCTCCCCACCACGAATGGGTGACGGGGAAGTTGGGCATTTGCTGTGTTGCACTTGATACACCCGGAAGCTCTGGTCATGTGGAACAGCAACAGGTTCAGGCTTGAGGGCTCTCCTGCGGCCCGCAGGCTGCCTGTGTCGCGCCAGCGGCACGTGTGCCGTCGCGAGGGGCACAGGTAGCCAAGCGCGCAGGCCGCACACACACAGCCTGAGCCTGCACTGCTGGCCTTGGTCTTCAACCGCAGCCCCTTCCGCCCCCCTGCACTCCCCCCACCAGGAGCCCACCAGCCCCAAAGACGGGTCGACGCACACCAAGGCGGCGTGAGGGAGGGCAGGGAGCGCTGAATCGGTACGTGGCAGGGGGGTAGGGTGGTTGCCAATGCTGCTGCCTTCGGCAACTCACAGGCCCTACCGGAGGGCCCTGGGGGCGCGGGCGGGCTCCTGGGCGCGACTTGTCGCGTGGTGGTCTATTTATAAATCCCTTAGGTTCTGCTGGTCGCACAGTGCATAGGCGCACCACTGGTTAGGCCACCGCGAGCGGATGTGCTTGCGTGCTATTGTTTGTCTCTGTTGCCACAGCTGTGCTGTGTGGTGTGGTGTGGTGTCGGGTCCAAGTGCTGCAACACCCACCCGTCCACGAATGTGTGAGAGGGCATGGCTCAGATAACAGGGTGGCGTGCGGATGATAGGGTGTTGTGGTCGTTGCTGCCGGCACCAGCACTTATGCATTCGGCCTAAGCTTGCCGTACCTGCGGCATTGACGAGTTGTGCCAACAACGAATAGCTGACCGGTTCGATGGCCGCTGAGCTGAGGTTGCAGCGGCAACAACCAAAGCTGAGCCCCAGAAAATGGCGGGGTGTAGTGTGAATGCTCATCGCTGTGCCACGTGGATGGAGCTGCCCTTCACACAAAACGGCAATTGCGTTGGTTAGCACGCGCCGCAGCAGATGGTGTTATGTTATGCGGCCGGGCCTGCACCAAACCCCGATGCGTGTTGTTTAGTGCCTTGGGATCTCGAGGTCAACTGGCCACAGGGTAACGCGCAGTTGCTGTACACCCGTACGTGCCGTTCTTGGGATGATGACTAAGCCGTGGACGATGAGCTGCACGTGCTACGCGAGTGTCCTGCTAAGGAGCGTTTACGAGAATATCAGAGAGCGTTATGAGAGTGACATCCGGTTTCAGGAGCGGGGTATGCCTTCGATTGTTATGACATCAACCCCCAATGCATTTGCCCTTGCTTCGTACGCTGACGAGATATGGCAACGTATCTTCCAGCGGTGTGTTAAGCCAGCTGCGAGGCTTGTGGGTAGTGGCGAGTAAGTGGCGGTAAGCGCTCTCGCACACATACACTAGCTGTATGCTCGCATTATTTGTCGTTATGGCCCCTGGCCCCCCGGACGACGCGGACGTGCTCTATGGGGGTCTGTGACTGTGACTGAAACCGTTTGGCTTTGCTGCAGGGGCCATACTATAAACGAATGCAACTTATGATGCCAGTGTGCCGTGCACTTAACGGTCCTTAAGGTCTGCGTTTGTGTTGATCGCGTCCTGCGCCTGAAAGAGAGCAGCTGTGCAAGCCCCACACCCTCAACGTAACCCCACCTGTACCCTACTGCTGTGTACCCCCGCACAGTCAATCAGTAAGCCAGTGTACATATGCGGCGAAGGTTTTCCCCTCCGCAAGTGGAAAGACCTATGTACAAGCCGGAGACTCAAGGGTCTTCATTTGAAGAGCCAAGAACATATTGTCTGATGGACCAAATTTGCGATGGACCTGCTAGCTTAACCTGATCACCTTCCAGCAGCATCACATTGCGCATACGACCATCCATGGGAAGGTCATAAGCAGACCTGAGCGCAGATCACACAGGACACCCCAACAAATTCTGATCGAGCGCCAGGTTGGGCCCCAGCCCCAGCACAGGCTGCCGCCGCAAGTAATCCGCCCTGGCTGGTGGAACTGGTGCAGAGCCACCCCATGCCCGCACACCGCGTCCGGCACCGTGTCCCCTAGTGCCTGGCTTCTTAGCATAGGCCCAGGCAGGCCACAAGGTGATAATAATAATAATAATAATAGTGACGCAGGACATCCATCCGTGCGTGAGTTCAGGAGGCAGGCGTGTAGTAGGGTGAAGACTGGCTTCAGCACCAAGCGCCCACCACCGGGTTGGGGGTATATATCAGCAGGAGCAGCTGGTTTGGTTACGGGGCCCCTCCCCCGGGTGGGGGCCCGGGGGGTCCAGGGCCAGTTGGGAGATCGTCGTCAATGGGGATGCCGTGTGCATCCCGTGGTCGGCGTTCGAGCCGTCTGCGCTTGCTGATCAGTTTGTCCATCCAGTAGACGGAGTGTGAGTGCAGGGCATGGGTGCATCGGGCTGCCTGTGCATGCGAGACCCCAAGGGATTGGAGGCAGGTGCGGAGGGAGAGAGGTACGGTGCCGCAGTTGCCGAGGGTGATGGCTTCTGTGCGGCTGTATTGGACAGTCCAGCCGGCCGCACGCAGGAGTTGTACTAGTTCAGCATGTTGGTTGAGTTTTTTCTCCACCTTTCCTTCGTGGTTGAGGTCGTTACAGTAGCCCACCTCCAGTATGAAGATGGGGTGTCGCGCCTTGTCGGCAGCAGACATGGCCAGCATGTGAGCTTCAAATTCGGACGTTGGGTACTGTTGCGGCTGTATGCTGGGTATGTAAAGTATATCGGGGCGTAGGATCTGTCGGAGTGCGTCATCGACTTCGGGGAGGAGCCACGGCGGGGCGTTTGCCATGTGCGTAGTCAGGGAGGCACGCGGAGGAGGTGGCATCAATGACCATGTAGCCACCGCCTTGTTCTCCCTTATTAAGGGCCTCTGCAATGATAGTGCATGCCTTGTTATGGCGGGCCTGGACCATGCTTTGGATGGTGGGGTGTTTGCAGCCCCCTAGGATGTGTCCAGTGCAGTCGGGTGCTTTGCGGCATATGGGGCAGACTGCAGCAAGTTGTTGGGTACGGGGGTCTAGGATGGTGGGCACCTGCTTGCCGTAGAGGTGGTCGTGCTTGGCGCAGTGGAGGGAGCCAGTGAGACAGGCAAGGATGCGTTGTTTGGTACGGGGGTTGCGGCCAGCACGTAGTGTGTGGCTGCTTGCATCGAGGTCAATGGCCCCGGTTGACAGGATCTTTGAGTGTATCAGGTCCGTGTACAGGGTGTGGGTGCTGAATCCCGTGTGTGTGTCCTCCGGCAGGAGGTGCAGGATGCCTTGGTTGAGGTCAGAGGCGGCTCTGTGTGTGTCTGTTCGGCCAACCCACCAGAGGCGACGGAAGGGCTCATTATCGGATTGGCATGTGAAAGTGGGGGTTACCTTGCCTTCGGCAACAGCAACGGCTCCAGCGTCGGCTTTTCGTTGCCAGCAATGCCCACGTGGGCGGGCACCTTGCGGATGTTGGTGGTGAGGCCGGCACTGGCACGGCTGTGTAGGCAGGCTACGATGTCGGCCAGGAGGGCACGGTGTTTGCTGAGGCGGAGCAGGGCGGGGCTGTTGATGTATTTTCGGATCAGGTATATGCTCGCAGCACTGTCAGTGAAGATATGGGCCGCGGGTTGTGGTTGGTCGCGCTGCCGTAGGAGGTCAAGGGCGGCAAGAATGGCTGCCAGCTCGGCACGGGTAATGGTGTTGGTGTAGTCCAGGCCGTTTGGTTCTACGTGGAGGGTTTTCTGGGTTGAGCCATCCCATACAGCAGCACCGAGGCGAGGTGCACGTGCGTCTCCCCGGCGGCTGCCGTCAGTGTAAAGAGAGTCCTGAGGCCGGAAGCGGAGGGGTATAGTTGCCTTGTACCCGCTCTTCGCTCCTTGGAGCAGCGGTGTGGGAGGTGGGTAGGTGGGGTTGATCCGATGTGCTGACGGGGCCGGAGGTGTGGGCCGGGAGGGGCTTGTGCAGGACTTCGTGCATGTGGCGCTGTGCCCAGCAGGAGGCCTTGTGGGCGCCAGTGGGGGTACGGGGGTGTTGGGGTGCGGGGAAGGTGGCTTCGACGCGGTAGCAGGGACCGTTCGATTGGAGGAGGCGCGCCTGCAGCTCTGGTAGGATGACTGTACGATAGTGTTCGCTCCCTGGGGTATCGGTAATTGCAAGGATAGTGTACCGTTCAGGCTTAGCAATGGCATATGTATCAGGGCCCGGGGGGGTACCATCGGGAGGTGTGCAGGGCCAGTATGTGACCTGAGCTGCAAGGTGTACGGTTTGTGAGTCGACGTGGGGTTGGTAGACGTTGTCTTGGTAGCCTGGTACGACCATAAGGGTGACGTTGGGGGGCAGGGTGGGGCTGTCCGGCCCGGGGGTCAGAGCTGGGTCAGGCGGGGCTGCAGGAGGGGGTTGCAGGGATAGCACCGCCCAGGACAGGGCTTGGCGGAGTAGGTCAGGGTTGTCCTCAGGGTGGACCACGGAGAGGCCGTGAAAGGGAACAGTGAACGCGTCGTGGTTAGCACCAAAAGTGCATCTTCTGGGAAAGGTGTGAAGTAGGTGGGGGCGTGGATGCTTACGTTCAGGGGCGACGAGAGGCGGTCTGTGGCGGTGGGGGATCCAAAGCACGTAAACAGGGCCCAGCGGAGTGCAGGGGGGAGCCGGCGCTCACTGCGTTCCGTAATGAGTTTCTTGCCTGTCTGCCGGCTGGGCTGGTAACGGGTGAGCAGGGCCGCAAGAGCGGGGGGAAAGGCCTTGCGCCAGTCGGAGGAGAGGTTGTAGCGGTGCAGGAGGCCCGGGTCAGCCGTTACTGCAGCACGGAAGCGGTATTTGAGGGAGAAAGCGGGATTGGCTGATGCGTCCGGCACAGCGTCCGTCGGGGTGGTATACGTACATGGGCGTGGCGTCTGTGGGTTCCGGGGCAGGGAGGGTCCAGGATTGCCGGAGCCCAAGTTGGATGCAGTGTTTTGTGTTGTTGCCAGGTGGAGTGTCAATGTCAGTGTCGGGGTTGCAGGCTTGTACGTCAAGCGTGCACTGTTTGTTAATAAGGGTGGCAACTGTCGTGGGCGTGGTCTGCTGGTGTGTCGGTGGTGGTGGTGGCCAGAAGCCCTGTCGTTCAGCGTTTGTGAGGTGGCAGTCTCGCCCTTGAGGCGGCGGAGCGGCAGTGCGGTCAGGCTGGTAGGCAGCCTCTATGTCCGGGAAGTCACGGCTGATGACGTCTTTCTTGGCATCAGTAATGGGCCATTCGGTAAGGCCGAGTTCGGCCCAGTCACCAAAGGGGGGTGCGTAGATACACCACGGTGTCAAAGGCGGGGGGTGCAGTGAGTCCCAGGAGGGCGTGGAGGTGCCGGTGTAGGGAGGTTAGTGTGATGTACGGGTTCCATTTGACCCGATAGATGTGGTGCCCAGCCTTCATGTGTGGTCCACTGTCTATGCCAGTAACAATGTCCAGGTCCGCGTACATGTGTGCCCTCAGCTTGTCGAAATCGTCCGGAAAGGAGGATTGGGGGAAGGGCAGGTTGCCGGTGCTGATTTGCCATGCGGCCAGCCGCCAGTCATGGGTGGGCCTGCCGTTTGGGGGCATGTACCCTGGCGGGCGGGGGTACCGTCGGCCGGGGTTGCTGATGCGGCCCAGGCGTGGGATCTCGGCCATCAGCGGGGTGAGAAAGGGCTCAGAGAGAATGAGGCGGTGGCGTGCGGTGGGGTCATCTGGGTCATCGGCGGAGCGTAATGGATGGGTGGGTTGACCCTGCGGTGTAACGGCTTGCCAGGGGCGGTCTTGTTGGAAGCTGGCGCTGGTGCTGGGTAGCTCGGTGTGTGTTTGGGTGGCACGCCAGGTCTGCTGTGCAGTCATTGCGCGGGTTCGTTTTGTTCGGCCACGTGTAGGCCCTGTGGGTGTCAGGGTGGCAGGGGTGGGGCGTGTGGGCTTGAGGCGTTTGCTTCGGCGTGCGTCGGGGCTGGGTGCAGGGTCGCTCCTTGGGGAGGGTGGCCGATGGAGTGCAATACGTCGGGCTTGGTCAAGAGACATGGGTTCGTCTGGGTTTGGGGGGCTGTCGGGGCCCGGGGTGCTGTTGGGTGCCGCTGTGGCGGGGCAGGGTGGCGGGTCATCAGGGGCCTGCTGTGGGGATGCTAGCCGGGGCCGGCGGGCAGGTCGACGTGGTATTTGCCATGTGGGGCTGCCGGGTGTGTGGGCAGAGGTCCGTGAGGGAGCGGGCGGGGTGAGGTGCGGGTTGGGGTGTTGTGTTGGGTGCGTGCATTATTGGTTGTGTGTGGGGAGGAGGGGCCAGGGGCCGGCGGTGGGGGAGTTGTGGGGCTCTGTGTGGGGCTGTGCTGGGGGTCCGGGCGTTGCGCTGGTTGGAGCGGTTGGAGAGCGGGGTCCAGGGGCGTGGGGGCAGCGCCCGCCAGGGGCCCAAGCAGGACATCGGCTGGGATGCGCCGGTGTGCACTGGGGAGGGCGGCGGTGGATGTGCGCGGGGCCCTGATAGCGCCGTGGGGGTTCAGTGTCAGGCTTAGGCGGTTGAGGGCCAGGAGGTGGGGTCGTTGGACTGGCTGTCCATTGACGGTTTTGTGTGCGCGAAGCTGGTCTGTGGTAATCAGGTAGTCGGGGTTATTAGCGTCACGCAAGTTGTTGAGGTCGACACCAAGCTCGGACAGTGCAAGGAGGCTGCGGATGAGAGCGCGTTTGGCAGGTGGTTGGGGTGGGCAGTACGTGCCCAGGAGCTTTGAGAGATGGCTGACGGGTTCATGGTATGGGCTCCCGCGTTTGAAAATGCTTATTTTAGCGTCGTGCATGAGAGTGAGGAGGCGGAGGGTGGAATATCCTGCAAACTCCCGGCGGAGGGTGTGTTGAGAAGCGCGGCATGGCGGTACTGTTGTTGGAGGGTGGCGCGGGTGACAGCACCAAGGCGGCCCGTGTCGTTAAGGGCTTGCACGAGGGCGCGCCCTGCATTGCGGAGGTATGGCCGGAGGAGGGAGGGAGGCCCAGGCCAAGCCGGCACGCAGGTGTGTGGACCATGCGGTTGGGAAAACTGGCCTTCAGGCCGTAGCAACGCTTGGCAATGCGGGCAATTGCAGCGTCAAGCAGTCGAATATCGTCAGTAGAGTAGGGGCCGGCGGCCATAGAGTATGCGACGGCGGGGATGATTACGTGTTGCAGGATGCGCAGTTTCTGGTCTGGGGTTGCCATTGAGGCAGAGAGTTTTGCTCCTTTATCTTTGATCTTGTGGAGCATGGCGGTGACTTGGGGTCCCCAGTTGAGGGTGACCGGGATGTGGACGCCTAGGTATTTGAATGCGTACGCTGGGGGCTTGTAGGGTATGGTCGTGCCGGAGACCTGGACCTTGTTGTGGAGCTGTGTGCAAAGCTCTTGCAGGTGCGCAGGGGTGGGCTGGGTAGGGCCAGCTGGTGGGTGTTTGTGGTGTAGGGCACCAGCTACAACACATTTGATGTGATTGACATGCAGGCCCGCCCATGCGGCGTATTGGCCCAACTTGCGTGCTTGGATATGTAGGTCGTCAAGTCTGCCAGTGACGATAGCAAGGTCGTCTGCATACGCAGCAGTGCTGAGGTTGTGCTGGTCGTTGGCCCCTGGCTGTGAGTCCAGGCAGCCAAAGCGGTAGCCACGGCCCCCTGCGTGCAGCCACCGGAGTAGTGGGTTAATGAATAGGTTAAACAACGCGGGTGACAGGGTGTCTCCTTGGATGGTGCCCCTTTCAATTGGTATGTCCGGGGTCCGGCCGTGTGTGGTGCTGATGTGTGTGCGCGCATGTGCGTACAGGTTGCTGATCACTCGTACGGCATCGTCGGGGATGCCTTGGTCGTACATCACTTGTAGGAGACGGTTGTGGTCGATGGTGTTGAAGGCGGAGGAGAAGTCGACGTACAGCACGTAGATGTCACGGTGGTTGAGTCGAGCATCTTCAAAGGCACGTGTAAGCAGTTGATACTGCCTTTCAGTGTTTAAGAAGCGCTGGAAGCCGCCCTGGGCGTCGCTGATTATGCCGTGCTGTTCATTAAAGTCCCCGAGGCAGGCAGTGAGAACACTTGTCCAGAGCTTGTAAACGGTGTTGGCTAGGGCGATGGGCCGCCAGTTCTTGATGGCCAGGGGGTCGGCGTTTGGTTTGGGGATCAGAACCGTTCTGGACGTGGTCCAGGTGCTGGGGGTCTCCCCCTTAACGTACATAATCAGGAAAAGGTGGTGCAGAGGTTGACGGAGTGAGAGAGGGAGGGCTTTGAGCAGCTCGTTGGGTAGGCCATCTGGTCCAGGGGCCTTTCCTCGGGCAAGCTTCTGGACGCACCGTTCATAGGTAGTGGTTTGGGACATAAGGCTGAGAAGTTCGTGGTGGTCGGGGTTGCATGGCTGATGTAGGCTGGTCAGGGAATCGGGGTTGTTGGCACTGGTGATGGGGCACCCGGTGCGGGGAACGTCTTCGGGGCGGTATTGGCCGGTGCGGGGGCCGAGTTGTGGGGCGTTTAGTTTGGAGAAGTAGCAGTGGAGAGCGGAGATGATATCGTCCGATGTGTGCACAACACGGTTGGTGGTTGGGTGTATTACGGCCCTGAGGACGGGATCCTGTGTATCGTCGCTGAACATGGCCTTGTGTCCGCGCTTGGGGTGTTTGGCAAGGGTGCGCTGGAAGGCACGGCGGGCAGCTGTGTGGCGGGCTTTCCTGTGTGCCTTCATATTGGCACGGTGGGCGTGCTTGAGCGCCCGGTACTCGGTTAGCTTGGCCGTCCGTGCTGCGGTCAGGTCGGCCAGGTTGTCTCCAGCTGGGCCTGCCGTCGGAGGGGACTGGGGCTCGGCTTGGGCGGGGGGGTTGCCTGTGGGGTGGGGCCCACGCAGAAAGGCAATGCGGGTGCGTAGCTGGTCCAGCTCTGCCTCTAGGTCTAGGAGGCGTCGGTGTTCACGCTTCAGTTGCTTGCTTTGCTTGCGGGGGAGGTGCCGGTGGCCGGTATTGAGGGGTTTGCGTGTGCAGAACGTAAGGAAGATGTTGAAGGCGAGGTGGAGGTTTTGCATTATTTGGTCCCCGAGGGCTGGGACGTTAGCTGGGGCCAGGGACTGGCGTAGGGCTTCCATGCGAGTCAGGCACGCAGGTGTGCCGTGTAGGGTGGGGAGCTCTTGGGCAGCGGTAAGGATGTGTGCTATGTGTGGTTGCAGGGATTGGGTGAGGGTGGCGCATTGGGTGGACAGCGCTTTGCGAATGGCGTCTGAGGCAGCGAGGATGGTGGATTTGGGGATGGGAGGACGATTTCCTTCCAGCGCTGGTCAGTGGACGGGTCTGGCGCTGGGGCGGTGGTGCTGGGGGAGTGGTAGAGGCGGAGTCCGGAAATGGGCAGGCGGGCTGATAGGCTGTGATGGTCGAACATGGGGCTGACACGGTGGGTTGTTTCGTAGGGGGATTCGTGGGCGGCGGCTGCGGGCCCGATGTGTAGCAGGTACTCCTTGATGCGGTTCTGGGTAGCAGTACTGAGGAGGATGTCGTCGATTCGGCTAGTGTGGGTAGGAGCGTCGGGTGTGTCTTGAGGGGTTTGGAAAAACGTATGGGTGCGGCCGTGTTGTGAGATGGGGCAGAGTTTTGTGGCTTGGAGGAAGCAGATGTGGCCAGGATCTGTGGACGTGTTGAGGGTGCCGGAGCTGCGGTCCTCGGGCTTGCTGGCGGCGTTAAAGTCGCCAGCAATGATGATGTTTGCAGGTGGGGCCCCAGAGTTGGGCGGGTGGGCTTTGGTGAGGATGCTTCGGCAGTAGTCATAGATGAGTGTGCGTGCCGTGGGTTGTGGGGTGGCAGTAGGTAGCTCATCATCTGCATTGGCAGGAGCTCTCCAGGGTCGGATGGGCAGTAGACCCCAACGATGTGCGTGGGGATGCTGCCAGGGGTGTGTGGTTTAACGTGGCTGACATAGCCGTACAGTGCGGGGGGCACCTCCACGGGTTGGATGTGTGCGGGCTGGAAGCAGGGTGCAATGGCTACGAGCACCCCAGCTTTCCGGTGGGTGCCGTCCTTGCCTGGGTGTGTGCTTGCACGTAGGTGGTAGTTGGGCAGGGTGTGCCGTACGCGGTTGCGGGTTCGGGTGTTGGTGTTGTCGAACTTGGTTTCGGTGAGGATCAGCACGTCGGGCTCTTGTGTGGTAACATGTTCAGTGACGTGTTCAGCGTGTGCAAGGAGGCCACCCCTTGTGTTGAGGGTTGTGATCAGGAGATGCCTAGGTGCGGTCGGGGGTGTGGGGTCTTCCACAGCAGGCGTGTCAGGTGTTGGTGGTGTGGGGGCTGGTGTGGGTGTGGGGGGATTGCATACGTTGGCTACAGGAGCGTGGCTCCAGATACCAGGGAGGGTGGCATGGGGCTTCAAGGCTGGGGCCGCGGGTGGCTTGGGTTTCTGGCCTTTTTGGTGGGAGGTTTGGGCGGCTTGGGGACGCGGGGTAGGCATTGCTGCTTCAGGCGTGGCCCTGCGGTGGGGTCACTGGGGGTGCGCTTGTTGCTGGGGGCCGGGGGCGGTGCAGGTGTGGGGTCGGGGGGGAGGGTGTGGGGCGGGTTTGCGGGTGGTGGCAGGGGGGCAGGGGGAGGTGATGGGGGGACGACAATGGGGCTTGCAGGGGTGGTTTCATGTGCGTACGCTGCTGCGCTTGGGGGTTGGTCGGTTGTGGTGTGGAATATGTCCTCGACCACGTAGGGTTGGGCACGTTGGAATGTGTCAATGTTAAATAGCCAGTAGACTGTACCGGGGACAGAGGCCTGGCAGTGGAGGCGGCGCGGGGCGGCATGGAGTGAGTCGAGTTCCCACCAGCTGCGCCCGAATTTGCGAATTGCAACGGCATGTCCGGGTCTCAGGGTAAGGAAGCCGTACTGGTAGGCGGTGGCAGGGATCTGTGCTACAATGTGGTCAAGGCGGGGGTTCGCATCAAACGTGTAGTTGCTCCATACGCTCGCTGGAACAATGGCGAGGTAGGGGCAGGGGCTGCCAGTGACGGTAACGTGGGTGCGCAGGTAGTGATTGACAGAGGTAGAGGTCAGGGTACCGTGTGGGTTGTAGTGTAGCCTCCAAGAGGCGGCTGTTTGGGGGCAGCCCAAGGAGATCAGGTGCTCGTGGTATAGTGTGCAGTGTGCTAGGACGTCGGTGTGCCGGATAATAGCTGTGCCTAGGCAGTTGTTCAGAGATCGGATCATGCATTCATTGCTGGTCGGGGCTGTTGTTCGAAGTAGGGTGCTCGCTGGGCAACAGCTGGGGGGCGTGGCGGGGGCCAGGCCAGGGTCAGGCTCGGCTGGGGCTCCGGAGCTGTTGCCCGGTCCCATAGTCTGTTGTCGTGATGTGGTGAACCGCTGCCGTATTGCTCAGGCGCGGTATGGGTGGGGGCTGGGGTAGGGAAGCCTGTGTGGGAAGGGGCAGGCAGCCTTCCGTGCACAGGGACGTTTACCTGTCTTGAACAGCACAGTGGCCAGCAGGGCCACCAGAACCAGTGCAAGAAGTAGTGCAGGGGCGTGAATGGCAAGGTGTTGTAGGTAGTGGCAGTCGGCTTGGATTGGTTGCCGGCCGGGGTTGGGGTCTTGACGGTGGGGCAGGGCGTTGCAGTTGGGACCCGTGTGGTGCCGTGCAGGCTGCATCGGGGAGCAATGCGGTGAGGGAGGCTTTCTCGTGTAGACATGTTTAACTGTGTGTTTACATACTTTTGTCCAATTTACACTATGGCAGCAATCGTCTGTTCCGCCGGGCGTGCAGGCCGCGAAGAGCGATGAGAGGTCTTTCTTACGTGAGGGCCCGGCTTTGTTAGCATACATCGGACCAGAAGCTATCAGGTCATGAGTGTGTAGATGTGATATCGGCTCTTTACTGGGATGCCAGGAGAATGGGCGACTACGCTCGCATGCGTTGAGGAGGCTCAGCGCGGGCGGCGTGGGAAGCAGGGGATTGTGGGTTGACTGTCTGGTGATCTGTGCGTACGCAAGAAGGTATGTGACTTGTTGGCGAGCGGTTATGGGGGCGTGGTTGGCGTTGTTCGCATGTCTGAGATGGCTCTCAGCTACTGAGTGGTCAGTGAAGCTAGGCAAACCTACGACGTAACTGTTCTGTTGGTAGCCGCTGGGGTGGTATATAGGGTAGTATCTGTGGGGGTTCGGCTGGGCCGAACCCCGGTCGATGTCGAAGTCTTGCCGCGCTTGGGGGCAGCTGGGGTCGCAACTGCTTAAGCTATCGGTGTATGGTTGAATAGGTTCTGTTATGTTGTTGTGTGCTGGGGGGTGAGGTATGTTGTGCGTCGCGGGGGCGATGGCATGCCTGTCCGCGTCTGCAGGTAGCTGTGGCTGTAGCTGAATACATTGCTGTAAGACAACTTTACATTGGGTGTGGTGTTCTCAGCGGGCTGAGAGACACGGAGAGGGGCCAGAGTTGACCGAGAGTCGCGGGCATGGCCGCTTGGGTTCGCGTGGTCAAAGGGTACCGCCCAAAGGCCCGGCCTGGGGAGAGAACACGGCGCCGATTGTAGGGCTATCAACTCCAGTCTTTGCCCTCGAAGGGCAGGCTCGGTCGCATATAGCTCGTCACCAGACTGGAGCGATTCCCAAGGCTGTTTGACCGTGCCCCGGCGCGGGGGGGGATTTTCGAGGATCGTCCTGCAGGTTAGAAGGCTTATCAGCATGTAGAAAACATGCTTGCGCCATACCTTTCGCGACCGACCGACCACTACCGCTAGCGCCATCCTTATCGCGTCCTCTAGGGACGATTACTGGTTACGTGTGGTGTGGTGTCGGGTCCAAGTGCTGCAACACCCACCCGTCCACGAATGTGTGAGAGGGCATGGCTCAGATAACAGGGTGGCGTGCGGATGATAGGGTGTTGTGGTCGTTGCTGCCGGCACCAGCACTTATGCATTCGGCCTAAGCTTGCCGTACCTGCGGCATTGACGAGTTGTGCCAACAACGAATAGCTGACCGGTTCGATGGCCGCTGAGCTGAGGTTGCAGCGGCAACAACCAAAGCTGAGCCCCAGAAAATGGCGGGGTGTAGTGTGAATGCTCATCGCTGTGCCACGTGGATGGAGCTGCCCTTCACACAAAACGTCAATTGCGTTGGTTAGCACGCGCCGCAGCAGATGGTGTTATGTTATGCGGCCGGGCCTGCACCAAACCCCGATGCGTGTTGTTTAGTGCCTTGGGATCTCGAGGTCAACTGGCCACAGGGTAACGCGCAGTTGCTGTACACCCGTACGTGCCGTTCTTGGGATGATGACTAAGCCGTGGACGATGAGCTGCACGTGCTACGCGAGTGTCCTGCTAAGGAGCGTTTACGAGAATATCAGAGAGCGTTATGAGAGTGACATCCGGTTTCAGGAGCGGGGTATGCCTTCGATTGTTATGACATCAACCCCCAATGCATTTGCCCTGCTTCGTACGCTGACGAGATATGGCAACGTATCTTCCAGCGGTGTGTTAAGCCAGCTGCGAGGCTTGTGGGTAGTGGCGAGTAAGTGGCGGTAAGCGCCCTCGCACACATACACTAGCTGTATGCTCGCATTATTTGTCGTTATGGCCCCTGGCCCCCCGGACGACGCGGACGTGCTCTATGGGGGTCTGTGACTGTGACTGAAACCGTTTGGCTTTGCTGCAGGGGCCATACTATAAACGAATGCAACTTATGATGCCAGTGTGCCGTGCACTTAACGGTCCTTAAGGTCTGCGTTTGTGTTGATCGCGTCCTGCGCCTGAAAGAGAGCAGCTGTGCAAGCCCCACACCCTCAACGTAACCCCACCTGTACCCTACTGCTGTGTACCCCGCACAGTCAATCAGTAAGCCAGTGTACATATGCGGCGAAGGTTTTCCTCCGCAAGTGGAAAGACCTATGTACAAGCCGGAGACTCAAGGGTCTTCATTTGAAGAGCCAAGAACATATTGTCTGATGGACCAAATTTGCGATGGACCTGCTAGCTTAACCTGATCACCTTCCAGCAGCATCACATTGCGCATACGACCATCCATGGGAAGGTCATAAGCAGACCTGAGCGCAGATCACACAGGACACCCCAACAAATTCTGATCGAGCGCCAGGTTGGGCCCCAGCCCCAGCACAGGCTGCCGCCGCAAGTAATCCGCCCTGGCTGGTGGAACTGGTGCAGAGCCACCCCATGCCCGCACACCGCGTCCGGCACCGTGTCCCCTAGTGCCTGGCTTCTTAGCATAGGCCCAGGCAGGCCACAAGGTGAAGCCAGTGCAGGAAGCCACACCTGTGTACGCCGAGAGAGAGACAGCGTACTGCGCTACGGCTACTTGGCCAGGAGGGCACTATTCGCTTGCACTTCAACGAGCAGTAGGTGCCCTAGTGCGGCGGCAGGCGGCAGGTCCATGGGGATTCATGGCTTGCGGGGCTGAATGTGTCTGGGCGTGCCTGGGTGGTCATGGACAGCCGGTAGGGACGTGTGCAGGGACGTGGGACAGACGAAGCGGCGGCACCCCGTTGTTGAGGAGCCCGTGCTGTGCGGGTGCAGAATGGGCTGCATTACAAACCTGCGAGAACCGTCCTTGCACCTGCTCCATGCCACATATCGCACTGACCTGCACTGACTGACTGACTGACTGCACCTGCTCCATGCCGCCTTGCACACCTTCGTGGCCTGGAGAAGCGCGGCGGCACGTATGTCAGTACCGTGCGTCTCAGTGCCGCCCATGCCCACTTCGTCCCACACAACTGGTTCCGCGCACCCTCGTTCAGTATCTTAGGTGCATGGATCTTGCAAGGAACTTATTATGGAGAGCTCACAAGGCAGGCTGAATGACTTTACACGCTTATGTGTGCAGCCGTGCAGGCTTGTCGCCTGACCCACGGAGCTGGCCCCCGTGGGCAATCCGCCGCAGCCAAGCTCGGCCGACTCCTCCCGGCGGCGGACACGCACCGTCACCCAACACGAGGGGTTGCTGATGCCCCCAGTCCGCTGCACAAAACAAGTAGACAACGCAAGGCTGCACAGCTAACTCATCGCGAAACACGGTCACCTGTTGTCAGAATAATACCAGGAGTGAACCAGGAGGTCGCAGGGCCATGCACATCATGCACCTGGCCTATGTGTACTCTTTCGTAAAAGCCAATGCAAATGAGGCCAATAACTTACTAGCACCAGTTACTAGGCATCAATAAATGAAGAATGCTAAGTGCTATCCGTTCACCAGGCAATCCCAGCAAAAAACATCGTGTTAAGACAAGATTCCACACGTCACAGCCAAAGGAGACTCAGGTACGTAGTACCAATGTACGACACCGTCTCCGGCGCATCCGATCCGATAGTGGAAGGTGCGTCTATATGCTGCTTCTCCTACACAATTAGGATTACTGTTACTCACAAGCATCCTGTGCTAAGATTGGATATGCAAATGCCGATGGCCCGACGCTGCAGCAGAGTCCTATATATCCTACACGCATTGGAGGGCACCTGCATGTCCTGCAACCGCTCCGGACCTAGGTGCGAGCGCCTTCGGCTTGCCGCCCCATAGAAGAATACCCACTTTCTGCTTGATCCTATATCATCACGTGCCGAATCGTTATGTATGGGCCACGTCTGAGCGTTGGGTTGCCTGCCCCTTAAGCTGCACCGAGGGGCACGTGGTCCGAGGGAGCGTGAGGCCTTGCGGTCGTCCGCAGGGCAGGAGCGTGGCAAGAAGCCCCACCTGCGTCATGGATTGGCAGACAGGCAGGAGTGAGATTTGTTGATGTGATGCAGCCAGAGCGGCGGGCACTTTGCGTGCAGCAGAAGTACGGAAGACAAGGTGAGAGAAGAACAGGTCAGCGTGGCCCCTCTCGCTCACCAGCCGATGGAGCGCAGCTAAGCGCGACCGCTGTGATGGCCCTTGCCGGCGGGGGCGGCAGCAGCGTCGGGGGTAGAGGCGTCGTCGGCGGGCGCAGGGGAGCTGGCGTTGTGCTTGCCGTGGTGGTGCTTGCCTTGACGGCCCAGCAGGCAGCGACCGCTGTGGTGGCCCTTGCCAGCGGGGGCATCGGTGGTGTCTGGGGTAGAGGCGTCGGCGGCGGGCGCAGGGGAGCTGGCGTTGTGCTTGCCGTGGTGGTGCTTGCCTTGACGGCCCAGCAGGCAGCGACCGCTGTGGTGGCCCTTGCCAGCGGGGGCATCGGTGGTGTCTGGGGTAGAGGCGTCGGCGGCGGGCGCAGGGGAGCTGGCGTTGTGCTTGCCGTGGTGGTGCTTGCCGTGACGGCCCAGCAGGCTGCGACCGCCGTGGTGGCCCTGGCTGGCGGGGGCGGCGGCGGCGTCGGGGGTAGAGGCGTCGGCGGCGGGCGCAGGGGAGCTGGCGTTGTGCTTGCCGTGGTGGTGCTTGCCGTGACGGCCCAGCAGGCTGCGACCGCCGTGGTGGCCCTTGCCGGCAGGGGCGGCGGCGGCGTCAGGGGTAGAGGCGTCGGCGGCGGGCGCAGGGGAGCTGGCGTTGTGCTTGCCGTGGTGGTGCTTGCCTTGACGGCCCAGCAGGCTGCGACCGCCGTGGTGGCCCTTGCCGGCGGGGGCGGCGGCGGCGTCGGGGGTAGAGGGGTCGGCGGCGGGCGCAGGGGAGCTGGCGTTGTGCTTGCCGTGGTGGTGCTTGCCTTGACGGCCCAGCAGGCTGCGACCGCCGTGGTGGCCCTTGCCGGCAAGGGCATCGGTGGTGTCTGGGGTAGAGGCGTCGGCGGCGGGCGCAGGGGAGCTGGCGTTGTGCTTGCCGTGGTGGTGCTTGCCGTGACGGCCCAGCAGGCTGCGACCGCCGTGGTGGCCCTGGCTGGCGGGGGCGGCGGCGGCGTCGGGGGTAGAGGGGTCGGCGGTGGGCGCAGGGGAGCTGGCGTTGTGCTTGCCGTGGTGGTGCTTGCCGTGACGGCCCAGCAGGCTGCGACCGCTGTGGTGGCCCTTGCCGGCGGGGGTGGCGGCAGCGTCGGGGGTAGAGGCGTCGTCGGCGGGTGCAGGTGAGCTGGCGTTGTGCTTGCCGTGGTGGTGCTTGCCGTGACGGCCCAGCAGGCTGCGACCGCCGTGGTGGCCCTTGCCGGCGGGGGCGGCGGCGGCGTCGGGGGTAGAGGCGTCGGCGGCGGGCGCAGGGGAGCTGGCGTTGTGCTTGCCGTGGTGGTGCTTGCCTTGACGGCCCAGCAGGCTGCGACCGCCGTGGTGGCCCTTGCCGGCCGGGGCGGCGGCAGCGTCGGGGGTAGAGGCGTCGTCGGCGGGCGCAGGGGAGCTGGCGTTGTGCTTGCCGTGGTGGTGCTTGCCTTGACGGCCCAGCAGGCAGCGACCGCTGTGGTGGCCCTTGCCAGCGGGGGCATCGGTGGTGTCTGGGGTAGAGGCGTCGGCGGCGGGCGCAGGGGAGCTGGCGTTGTGCTTGCCGTGGTGGTGCTTGCCGTGACGGCCCAGCAGGCTGCGACCGCCGTGGTGGCCCTGGCTGGCGGGGGCGGCGGCGGCGTCGGGGGTAGAGGCGTCGGCGGCGGGCGCAGGAGCTGGCGTTGTGCTTGCCGTGGTGGTGCTTGCCGTGACGGCCCAGCAGGCTGCGACCGCCGTGGTGGCCCTTGCCGGCAGGGGTGGCGGCGGCGTCAGGGGTAGAGGCGTCGGCGGCGGGCGCAGGGGAGCTGGCGTTGTGCTTGCCGTGGTGGTGCTTGCCTTGACGGCCCAGCAGGCTGCGACCGCCGTGGTGGCCCTTGCCGGCGGGGGCGGCGGCGGCGTCGGGGGTAGAGGGGTCGGCGGCGGGCGCAGGGAGCTGGCGTTGTGCTTGCCGTGGTGGTGCTTGCCTTGACGGCCCAGCAGGCTGCGACCGCTGTGGTGGCCCTTGCCGGCGGGGGTGGCGGCAGCGTCGGGGGTAGAGGCGTCGTCGGCGGGTGCAGGTGAGCTGGCGTTGTGCTTGCCGTGGTGGTGCTTGCCTTGACGGCCCAGCAGGCTGCGACCGCCGTGGTGGCCCTTGCCGGCAAGGGCATCGGTGGTGTCTGGGGTAGAGGCGTCGGCGGCGGGCGCAGGGGAGCTGGCGTTGTGCTTGCCGTGGTGGTGCTTGCCGTGACGGCCCAGCAGGCTGCGACCGCCGTGGTGGCCCTGGCTGGCGGGGGCGGCGGCGGCGTCGGGGGTAGAGGGGTCGGCGGTGGGCGCAGGGGAGCTGGCGTTGTGCTTGCCGTGGTGGTGCTTGCCGTGACGGCCCAGCAGGCTGCGACCGCTGTGGTGGCCCTTGCCGGCGGGGGTGGCGGCAGCGTCGGGGGTAGAGGCGTCGTCGGCGGGTGCAGGTGAGCTGGCGTTGTGCTTGCCGTGGTGGTGCTTGCCTTGACGGCCCAGCAGGCTGCGACCGCCGTGGTGGCCCTTGCCGGCGGGGGCGGCGGCGGCGTCGGGGGTAGAGGCGTCGGCGGCGGGCGCAGGGGAGCTGGCGTTGTGCTTGCCGTGGTGGTGCTTGCCTTGACGGCCCAGCAGGCTGCGACCGCCGTGGCCCTTGTCGGCCGGCGGCGGCGTCAGGGGTAGAGGCGTCGGCGGCGGGCGCAGGTGAGCTGGCGTTGTGCTTGCCGTGGTGGTGCTTGCCTTGACGGCCCAGCAGGCTGCGACCGCCGTGGTGGCCCTTGCCGGCGGGGGCATCGGTGGTGTCTGGGGTAGAGGCGTCGGCGGCGGGCGCAGGGGAGCTGGCGTTGTGCTTGCCGTGGTGGTGCTTGCCGTGACGGCCCAGCAGGCTGCGACCGCTGTGGTGGCCCTTGCCGGCGGGGGTGGCGGCAGCGTCGGGGATAGAGGCGTCGTCGGCGGGTGCAGGTGAGCTGGCGTTGTGCTTGCCGTGGTGGTGCTTGCCTTGACGGCCCAGCAGGCTGCGACCGCCGTGGTGGCCCTTGCCGGCGGGGGCGGCGGCGGCGTCGGGGGTAGAGGCGTCGGCGGCGGGCGCAGGGGAGCTGGCGTTGTGCTTGCCGTGGTGGTGCTTGCCTTGACGGCCCAGCAGGCTGCGACCGCCGTGGTGGCCCTTGCCGGCGGGGGCGGCCGAAGGGCTTTCATTGGTGTTGCCAGTGTCAGGGGCGGGCATGTCGTTCGGCAGATGTTGCTTCGAACCTGGATGTACCATACCGGTACGGTGAACACACACAGGACGAATGGTTACGTACGCATGGAGTGGTGCCAATACGAAAGTGGAGTCAACACAAGTCAGTGCAGGGGTCCGTGCAGGGGAGGACATGTCTTGCGGGAGGTGGTGCTGTGCCCCTAGCGCTATGGGTTTCCATCAAGCCACTACTGGCTGGCCCGCTGCTTGCTGACACGTGATGTCATCTGCCCAGAACTGCCAAAGGACCTACCCTCAGAGTGTGGGGACTGAGCAGTCCTGTTGTGATGGTGACGCGCCCGGAGGGCACCGCCCGAGTTCCCGTTGCGGCCGGTGGGCTGTGCGCCCCGCTGTTGAGGGTGACCTGAGGCATGCGGGCACAGCGTGCAGGTGAGCGCCCGCTTGAGGACTGCCCTTTTGGCAAACTGGGCCACGCGGTACAGCAAAAGGCAGTCGGATTGGTACGATGACACAGAACGTTAGTTTATCGGCCGTATGGTCGCACCGTCAGGATTGGTTAAGCCAGGCGCTGCGAAGAGCGCCATCGCCACGGCCAGGAGCACCGCAAGGGACGTACTGCGTCGCATGTTGCTCGTTTCTGCGATAACCTGTAGGATTTACAAATATCACCAGCTTTGTTTTGCTTGTGGGGTTGCAGCGATGTTTAGGGCTGGCCTGTGCCCGCCAAAGTCTGGACTGTGTGAACATGTACCCCGCCCACCCTGCGGCGCGCTGTCCTATGCCCTGCCGCACCGTGAGCTTGTAACAAGTACTTGATTTATGAAGATGTCGATGTAGCTCTGCGTGTTGGGTCCTAGTTGTAAAGTCCCGCCTTCGTCGCGTCGCAGCAGTTGGCACGCTGAGCCAGATGACAGACACTGGCCTGAAATAACAGGTGAACCATGACAAAATGTACTTTATACAAACTCCCTCCGCACTGCTTATCTTTATGCGAGGCAGCTCCTGGGTCCCGGCTCCGTAGAAGGTAGTAATGCAACAGGGTTCGTAGTACAAGTCCGTATGTCGGCAATGATGGTCACCGCACAAACCTTTATTATGTATAGCATTTCACAAACAGTTAGATATCCAAGTATTGACGTGCGCCCGTCAGACCCAGGTCGCGGTCATCGTCGCTCGGGGACAGCGCCAGCGAGCCCAGCCATACCGCATACGGTGCATGTATCCGCGTCGTCGTGTTGTGGCTGGATAGCTCAAATCTGTCCCATGCAGACTGTACCTCCCAAAGCTTGCAGCACAGCTTTTCCTTGCGTGGGCATGCGGTTCCCACCAGTCGAGCAACCAACGTAAAACCGTTATAATCATCCTCCTGCGCCAACGGCTACCGCGTTGTGCAACAGCGAGCCTTATCCTCAGGCTACCGGAGCTCAATAAACAGCTCCAACTGAGCCTGGACGTTGCCAGCAGGCGCCGTTGGCCAGCCACAGCAGAGCAACCTTGCCGCCAAGTCCCAAACCTGCACTACAGAACTGGTGCACCACACCAGGCAGCCAATCAGACATTACATATTGCAGATGTAACTTCCCGTCCGAGCCGTAGGGCCCCAGGGGTGATAACGGTACCACATAGCGGAGACGTAGCTACACCGTCGGACACTGTCCGCACACTTCGTACCACAGAGAGAGAAAACGTACGGTGCAAGCAGCAGGCTTCTTAGAGTGGTGGAGACCAGCAGCGTGCAGGCACCAGGCAACCCCACCCAGCGGAGCTGCGAGACGGGCACCTCAAAAACGCGAGCGTAAATGGCATGCCCTCCTTGGTCTTGCCGTCTACCCCCAGCCATCATCTGCCCGCAACATTATTCACGTTACATGCACCATGGCGCACTCCTCGCCCTTGACATCAGACCATTGGAACGGAGGGGCACTACGTGGCCCCGTGAGCACCTCCTCAGCCCATGGGGCCCTGAGCATGACTGGGCTTCGTGAAGACATTGTAAAGCTGGAAGAATACATTGTTAAGGCAAGCCTATGATGGCCCCTGCGCATACGAGATGCAGCGAGCGGTCAGCAACACGTGCTTTGGTGAAGCTGCTTTTGGATAGGACATTCACGTGGGCACGTGCTGTGCGTACGAGCCAATACGACAAGCAGGGGTGCAGGGCCGCCTGATACGCGCCGCGAGCCGACCCCCCGGCGCCAGCTGAGCCCCGCCTCTGAAGTTCGGGTGCCGGTACGTGCAACCGCGCCCGTGCTCCCGCGCGCCGCCCAGGCGAGGCTCACGCGGGCCGCAGCCACAGCGCGATGCACTAACTCCACCCTAACACTGCTTACCGCAGCATCTTTAACACACCAAGTCTCAATACTGGCTTTCCCATACTTGATTCACTAAACGCGATGCCTTGACTTTATTCACCCTACGTGACACCTTGCTCACCATACACGTCTTCACAGCTCTTTACACTTGTGCGCCACTTGCGCACCACCGCGGCTGTTCCCCATGCCAACACCGCCCCTCTGCTCCACGCACCCAGCCCGCATCCCCGCCGCCCGCCCCGCCGCCTCCTGGCGCACGAACCTGTCCCTGGCCCGCCACTCCCACCCCGCCGACACCGCCACCGCCATCGCCCTCAGCCCCACCACCAGCGCCCCCACGCCCGCCCAGCTCCAGCCCGGCTGCAGCCGCCGCAGCCACAGCGCCTCCCCCGGGCCCAGCAGCAGGGCCGCCGCCGCCGCCTCGCCCGCGCCCAGCTGCTGCAGGCTGGGCGCCAGCAGGCCGCGCTTCAGCAGCGAGCCGTACACCACGCGGTCGTCCCCACGTACCGCTCGTCCAGCGGGGTGACGCCCGCGAAGGCAAGCAACGAGGTGAGCAGGAACAGGGAGGGCCCGGCCACGCATGCAGCGATGCGGTACACGCGAAGCGCAGCCTCCACATCCATGTCGCCGCAATCGTGCACTCCACCACCACAACTTGCTGCAGTGTCGCTGCCAATCCCCCCACTGCCGCCTGCAGCTGCGACGGACTCCTCCCTGCCCTTGCCCTTGCCACCCTGCCGCACCTGCTCCTCCTCAGTCTGCTGCTGCCCACAGCGCTGGACAGGCCGCCGGTTGGCCCGCGCCGCCCTCCTGCCCCTGCCCCTGGCCAGCACCACCCTCAGCGCCACCAGCCCCACCACGTCCGCCAGGCCGCTAATCAGCGACAGGGCGGCTATGGTGGGCAGGTCCCCGGAGCCGGCCCGGGCCCCGCCGTGCCGGCCGCCTGCGCCTGCCGCGTCCCCTGCCGCCGCCACCCCCCTCGCCACGATGACGGCCACCATGTAAAGGCACAGCGCCACCACGTAGGGCGCGTTGGTGGCCAGGCCCTGCAGCCGCCACGCCTGGAACGCGGCCTCCAGCGGGGCAGGGGAGAAGGGGCGCAGCAGGGAGGCCGTGGGCCGCAGGCTCAGCGCGCTGCCGCCAACCGATGCTCCTTCCAACGCCGCCGCCGCTGCCGGAGCCTGTGCGCAGTCTGCTGACAGCTTCGCTGACGTTGTGGCACTGTCACTGAGGGTTATCCGGCACGTGACTGCGGGCGGCGGAGAGGGCATGGGCTCTGCGGCCTGCAGGCCACGCAGCAGGTCTGCCGTAGCCACCATGCCGTTGTCGTACAGGTACGTCAGCATGTGGTCAACCACCACACGTGCATCGTCCGGGGCGCCTCCTTGCCGCTGCATGGCGGCCAGCGCGTAGCCCATGTCGCACAGGAGGGGCGCCAGGTGCGCCCACCACACGCCCGACCGCGTCTCCTCCTCCTCCTCCGCCTGTCCTGTTGCCGTCTCCTGCAGCTGACCGGCCCGGGCCTCGCCGGGCCCACCCATGGCCGCTTGCTGACGCTGATGCTCCTGCTGCATAGCCTCCCACAGATCGCACACCTCTGCAGTCGCGAGGGCTGGGAGCAGCAGCAGCGGGGGCGCCACGCAGTGCACCAGCGGCTGCTGGGACTGGGACGTGTGCATCGCACCGGCAGCTGCGCCCATGCCCTCACTATGCCACTGCGCCGCAACGCCGCCGCCGCCCACGCCGTTGCCTGCCTCCCCTGCGCCATCGTGCTCCGGCCCCACCACCAGCAGCTGCAGGCTGCCCACGCCCGCGCCTGCACGTGATGCTGCTGCCGTGGTGCCGGGTGCCGCGGGCCCCGTAGCCGCCGCTGCCGCTGCTAGGGCGGCAGGATCCAGCCCCACCTCCACCTCCTGCATGCCGCCTCGCAGGTGCAGGCACACCTCCTGCAGCAGCTGCGCCCGGAGAGCCTCCGCGCCCGCCTCCGCACCCCAGCTGTCGCAGCTGCCACTCCCCGGCTCTGCCAGCACCAGCACACGCACTGTTTGCGGCTGGGGGCTGTGCAGCAGGAGCCTGACGGGGCCTGCAGCCTGCTGCTGCTGCTGCTGCTGCTGCTGCTGCGCCTCTGCGGCCAGGGCAGGAGGGTGTACCCAGAGCAGCCGCACGGCAGGTCCCCCGCTGCTGCTCACCCCGGCCGCCCCACTGCAGAGGCCGTCCTCCTCCCACACCCGCACGTGCACGTGCGTGCCCTCACCGCACCCGCTGCCGCTGCCCACCCCGAGCTGCACGGCGATGCCCCCAACGGCGACCCCTGCCCCTTCCGCAGCACCAGGCACCAGTCGCGCCAGTCGTGACGCCACCATGTCCTGGAACGGCTGAGCCTGCTGGCCCGCGTCCGCAGCCCAGCCCCCCTCCCCGCCCATCGCCTCCGCCCGCAGCCCCCGCGCCCACGCCAGCAGCAGTGCGCAGCCGCGCACCACCGCACACCGCGACACGCACCCTGACGGGGGCCAAGGCAGCGCGCCCGCTGCCGGGGCGGCAGCTGCGGCGCCAGGGCCGACAGGCGCTGCTGCGGCCGTCGCCCTGGGCCCCGCCGCCCCGCATGCGGCGCGCAGGAGGTCTGGCGCTGCCGCCGCCAGGCGTTCTCCGTATTCCTTGAAGTTGCCGGGGTGGCGGTGCACCTGCGGCCGGGAAGGCACCAACAGCTCGGAAAGGGCCGAGGACGGGTGTCGCACAGTTGGGGCGGCATGCATCCAGGGCACCACTACCTAACCTTGTTGAGGGCAGCCAAGCGTGTTGCACACAGCACAACATGTGCTAACCCGCGACTGCTCGCTTGGCTGGAGGACAGCTGGATGACATTCCCACAGCACGGGCTGTGACAATCCGTCTCTGTCGCGGCAAGACCCGGTACGCGTTGGCACTTTATAGGTCTAAAAGGGCCTGAGGGCACGCACCTTGACCGACAGGACGGAGGTGGTCGTGAGGGCACGGTACGGGTGGGGCGACGCCAGCCGCACAGCGGGGCGCGCCGCCGGCTGCCGCTGCAGCAGCAGCTTGTGCACGTCACGTGGCCCCGTGCCTACCGGCTCAGGAGCTGCGGCCGCCGGGCCTACGAGCGATGGGCCGCCCACCCAGCCCTCTGCGATCTGCTGGCGGCCGCGCTCCTCGCTTCCGCAGCCTTGTAAGCTGTCTGTCAACCGCTCCTCCTGCTCCGGCAGCGCCTTCCTGCTCTGCCGCTGCTCCTTGCCCTCGTAGTCTGGCCCTTGCTTCCCGTCCAGATGTGGCTGCTGGCCCACCGCCTCCTGCCCCTGCCCCTGCCCCTGCCCCTGCCCCTGCCGCTGCCGCTGCCGCCACGCCCCGCACACCGCCGCGTGCCGCCGCCTGAGGCTCCGCTGCATGGCCCACGACAGCAGCACAGGGCCCACCACCACCCCCAGCCCCACAGCCACCTGCACCGCCAGGGGCCGGCACGACAGCAGCGCGTCGTGCCCCGGCACCTCCCCGCACTGCAGCGGCAGCGGCTGGGTGGGTGGCAGCAGCCGCACGGGGCAGCTGCCGAGGGGCTCCTGGCGGTCCCGGAAGCATGCTGCCTGCCCGCGCTGCTGCTGCGCCAGGGCCTGGAGGTGCTGCAGGGTGAGGATGGTGGGCGCTATGCGGTAGGCGAACACGAAGGCGGCGGCTGCCTGGGCCACGGCGAGCGCCGCCGCGTGGGGCGTGGGCACCTGCGGGCAGGCGGCCGCACAGGAGGCCCGCGTGCCGGCTGTTGACTAGCGCAACGGCAGCAGCAAATGGTTCACACACAGTGGACCAGTGAGCACCGCCACGCGTGCAGGACCCAGATACGGACCCTGGCACACCCAACCACCTCCATGTGCCCTTCCAACCACCACCGTTTGCCCCACGTTCAGAGATTTGTCGTTCGCCATCCAGTCCGCGTGTCTGCTAGACCTAGGGCTCCCCTGTCCAGGGCATGCTTGCACCCGCGCACCTGCACCCCGAAGTGGCGGTACAGCGCCATCAGCACGGACGACACCAGCGGGTTGGTGCCGCCGCTGACGGCGTGGCGCGCCCAGCTGTGCGCCGCCCATGTGTGCGGCGGCTGGCGCAGGAAGGAGGGCACGGTGGCCAGGCCGCGGCTCAGCAGCGTGTTGACGAACACCACCGGGACGCGCCACCTGGGGGTGCGCGGGGCGGCGGGTACAGTCAGGCCAACCGGCTTGCGTTACCACCGTTCTGTAGCAACACGCCTGCGCCGTCAGCAAGACCAAGCAACCAGCCAACCTGGCCTTTCTGTCGTGTGCCATTGCCGCTGCCCCAGCCGTGCTGTGCCATGCGCAGCAGCGCGACGCACCTGCGCCACGCCGCCCACAGGCGTCCCCCCCTGGGGCTGGCCGCCAGCGCCCCCATGGCGCCGCAGTAGGCCAGGAAGGCGGCGTGCATCAGCGCCAGCGCCCAGTCGCCGTGCAGCGCGGGGCCGGCCACGGCGTACCACAGCAGGTGGAGCAGCACGTGCAGGGACTGGGGTCGGGGGGCGGGGAGGGCAGCGCGACTGTGAAAGCACCATATATTGAGCACTGCAGAGACTGGAAAGTTTGGGCCTCGGGCTGGGACAATGTTGGGCCGGTGTCCCTACCTGCTGGCTCCATGCATACTGCACGCGCCATCGCAGGTTGGTAGAGGACAGGCTACGAGGTCCCGGATGTCCAACTCGCATTCAGGTTTGTTCGATCGTTTGCGCGGACATGCATTCAGAGGCCAACAAGGTACGCGACGCTCGTGTGGCAGTCGTGCCCGAGTCAGCAAGAACACCCAGCCGCGCACCCACCTGCGCACCGAGCGGCTTGGTAAAGGGGAAATCGCTTCGCGCCAACACCAACGGTAGGGGGGCAGACAGCAGCTGCCGGCTAGCACCATCCCGAGCGGTGTTGACTCCAGGGTCCGCGTTGGGGCCGGGCCCTGCGGCCGGGTCCACTCCCACTGCCGCGGGGCCGTGCATGACCCATGGGTCGGTTGCTGCGGAGGCCGACGCTACCGCCTTGGCGATGGATGCAGCCAAGAACAGCGGCAGCATCACCGCAATGCACAGGTCGCCCGCAAACTGGCGGTCTGGGGCGGTGCAAGCATGGGCAGACGTCCGAGGTGAGTGCAGTATTGGGTGGCACAGCTCGTGCGCGTGGCGAAAGCGGAAAGGCAGAAGTAGAGCGGCTATTACAGGGGCACCACCGATGCCCCTGTATTGTAGCTGTAGCAAGCTAACAATGACACGTCCTCCTGGTTTGGTATGCGCAAGCTTTGCTCGCGCGGAGCCCTACAGGGTCGCTAGAGCCGAACAGACTCTCAGCGACAGTTGGTTGCTCGCGCTGACGCACGCTTAGCCTTGGCCGAGCCGACACAGCACAGGGCCTGGCGCCTTAAGTCTGCGAACATGCTTAGGTGCGGCAGCCCAACCATACCTGCCAGGAAGGCCTCGTAGGTGGGCGGCCGTCCGCGGGTCATCGGGGCCTCGCTTGGCGCGCCTTCAGCCCGACGCACCGGCGATGACCATTGTTTGCGTTTTTTACTGCCATAAGCAGCACCTAAGGTCTGCATTTTGGTTGGTATCGGGTCGGCAGTTGCTCCGTGGCTTTAGACGGAGCGAGGCACCTGTCTGGGCGCCGGTCCCCGCGTGAATGCGGCCTGCGCTTCTGACAGCCTACGGGCGTTCAAACTACACAGTTGGCATAGGCAAGGATCGGTAGAGTATGAAGCTCATACTGTTGCGACGTGATAGACAACGCAGTGTTGGAGAGCATCTGAGCGCCTCAGGAAAGCCGAGTTGCTTGGGAATGCGGAGCACGTGCCAGCTTGCGCTTCTAGCGTCTCTTACAATTACAATGATGTTTAGTAATGTGACATATAACAGATTACCCGCGGATGCTGGAACTGCAGAACTTTCGATTCACCGCTGCAATGCCGGAGGCACGGTGCCTGCCCCACACGCCTCCATGCACCCTCTTTCCCATCGCTGCCAATTGTGCAGCTCACCTCAACCTCAACTTTTGGCATTTTGGCTCAGCGCTTGTGAGAATGCCATCCACCAGCTTGAGTAGTTGCCTTCTGGCGTGGCAGATGGCAGTGAGGCTGTGGCTGGCTGTTTAGGCCATGCAGCATGGCATCCAAGGCTCAGCAGAGTCCCACGATCAGGTCTTGCGACCCAGACTGGCCTTTGCTATGGCTTCCCAGGTGTTCCCAAGCGCTTTGCAGGACCGCATCGTCGGGGCTACAGCAGTGTGTGTGTGTGGTGGTGGCCCTGGCGACCCTTGAGGCCATGGAGGTGGGAAGGCAATTTTTGCACGCACGCATGCGAGAGCTGAGGGGCAGTGCAGCGGTTCCCCACTGGCAGTCCCTGGTGTCGCAAGCCTGCCGCCGGGCAGTTGCATGCATGTGGGCGCACCTGCGGGCGTTTGCAAGCCTAGGTTTGCCACGCACAGGGTGGGACGGGGTCGACACGGCCCACCCCTGGCTCCGGGTGGTGGACGGCCGCCTCCTTTCCACCTGGCCGGAGGCCCTGAACACGAACTAACGCAAGGGCGTTATTGCCCAGAAACTAGTACACGTGTGGAAGGGTGCTTCTGTGCGGGGGGCGGTTATAGGGCACGTGTGGCCTGTGTTCGTGGGAGGCCCTTGAGGTTTCGATGGGGGAGGAGCGAAAGCAGCAACTGGGGGGCCGATACTGGCTAATTTCTCCGTACAGCTGCCTCGTGTCCGGGTCCTCCTGGGCAGAAGGATGGTTGGGAACCGCGACAGGAGTGCTGCGTGGGCTTTGTGGGTGCTTCTTGTCGAGAAGCTGTGTGGGGGCGGGACCAGGCTGTGGTAGGGTGAACTTGAGGCCCGCACGTTGTGGCCTGCACCTAAAGTCCGTCGTCGGCTGTGCCAAACACACAAGGAGCTTGTCGCTCCTTTCCGTACGATAGGGGTGGGAAAGCCGTGTCCCTAATGGCCGGGACCAGCTCTGTGTTTTGGACGGGATGTGGCTGGGCTCTGGAAGGGGACCAAAACTGTAAAACCTTACATACCAGGTTCCGCACTACAACGTCACGGCTTTGGTATTAGACTGGTACATATACATACATCTTGGAGCGCACACCCAGGCCCACCCTGTTGAGCAGGGTAGAAAGCAGTATTACAGGAGGGCCAGGGCGAGGGCATGTACAGTCCATGTACACCTAATACCTTAGGGGCAGAACAGACCTTACGTAAGGGGCCGTGCATCCCTGCACGGACCATCCATGCACGGACCAGCATGGACACCCCAACGCTCAACCTAGGCTGGACTCAGGTCATTGGAACTTTGGAAGGGCCACAGGCCATTTCACCTCCTCACTACGTAGCGAGACGGGATGGACAGCACGCAATAACGGCTACCATCAGTGAGCAGGCGAGGCAGGCAGGGGAGGGAGCAGTACTTCAGGAGGGCCAGGGAGTACCGGTAGGCATGTACAGTGCATGGGCAGGGGACCACCCCGCTCCGCCCTGCTTTTGAGCGCTGATGTCCGCAGTGTTGCGCTGTGGTAGCCCTGGTCAGCCAGGGCCAGCTCAGGCTCACTTCATGAGCTTTCCACCCTCCCTTCAGCTCATACACCACGACTCACAGGCAAGGGCCTGAGTACTATGTTGCAAGGGCGCTGGTATGGGCGTTGGCCTGAACGCTCGAGGGCAGGGGAGCCCCTCCCGAAGGTCCTACAAGGTGCTACACACATCCGCAGTTTCCATGGCCCAGACGCATCAGAGCGTCAGTGTATACACGTCTACGCATTGCTTCTTTAGTAATCACTTGGCAACATAACCGTCGCCCCTGTGGCAGCTTCCGTCGCAACAGCAGTCCCATCGCGGGAGCAACGAGACAAGCTCTAGTCGCCTACCCAACTGGCTGCCGGCCATGGCGTCGGCAGCATTGCATTGCTATGCTTGTCAGGGGGTGTTTCCAGTGTCCACACATCCGGAGGAGCGCGATGAGGACGGAGAGCGCCTTTGCCCTGGTTGCGGCAGCACGTTTGTGGAGCTCATTGATGTGAGATCGGTTTGTGAGCTACTTGCAGTAGCATCGGCTTTGTCGCGGTCGGTGCCTGGTGTGGGCACCTTTCTACCGCAAACACAAAGGTTGCAGCACAGATGGTCGCAGTTGCCCCGCACAGTAAACAGTTTGAAGTTGACGTTGCATGTAATGAGAATTTGCGTCCGGCTAGCTAGGCTGCGCGCACCTGCAACCTTTGCGAGCAGCTGTCGTGCCTGATGCGTTGCGTAAACAGCAATATCTGTTGCCATATAAATATTTTGGTTTGCGCGCAGGAGGAGCGCCAGCAGTCCCAGGGCAGTGCCGCTCCAAGAGACCTCGAGGGATCGGCCCAGGCCGCAGCAACGACAGGCGGCCAGCGCGATGCTCGCGGGCCACGGATAGAGATCCGTGCCACGTTTGACCAGCCAGCTATGCCGGGGCCATTGAACTTCGTGGAGGCCATCAGTCGGTTCGCCCCCGTCCAGCTGCCCAACGGGCAGCAGGCCTTCGTGCTGCAGGTGCAGGACGAAGGCCTGTCCCCGTTGAACATGAGCCTGCCCTTTGGGTAAGACGCCCCGGCTCAAGTCGATTGCATTCAAAACCCTTTAGCTCTATGCTGCCACTTGCTGGCAGGCCCTCACCTGTTTGTCGGGCTGTCCGTGCACCAGCTAGAAGCGGCCCTAAACACTCCAGAAGCAGCTGTGCACAATTGCTCCCACTCTCCGATGCAGACAAGTCGTGTGGACCACACACATACCTACCTACCTGCCTGCCCGCAGGGACATGTTTCCGCGCACCATGAACCCTGCGGACTGGGTGGTTGGCGACGACCTGGACGTGGTGGTCACCCGCGCGCTGGACGCCTACCGCCCCGCGCCGCTGCCGGTGGCGCAGCCGGTGGTGGACGCCCTGCCGCGACGCAGGGTGCGGGCCGGGCCGCTCTCGCCGCGGCCCAGTGCCGCTGTGGAGCAGGCCGCACAGGCAGCGGCAGCAGCAGCGGCGGAGGTGCGGTCGGCACGCGCCGCTGCAGCAGCAGCAGCCGAGGCGAGGGCCGCCCGGGCGGCGGGGGGCGCTGGGGCGGACGGTGGGCAGGGTTCGGAGGAGAGGATGGTGCGGCTGCAGCTGGGTGTGGGCCAGGGCGAGGCGGGGGCTGTGCGGGTGCAGTTAACGCCGTGCGGTCAGGGTGCGAAGCGGGAGGCGGGGCATGGGGAGCAGCTTGGAACGGAAGCAGGAAGCGGCAGGGAGCGACAAGAGGGAAATGCGGAGCGGGCGGGAGAGGAGCAGAGCCGGCAAGACGAGTGGGCGAGCTGCCTTCCCGGGGAGCAGTGCACGGTTTGCCACGATGCGTTTGAGACTGGCGGCGAGGTGGTGGAGCTGCCCTGCCGCCACTGCTTCCACGAGGACTGCATCCTGCCCTGGCTGCGGCAGGTGGGTGGAGGAGAGGGGTAGACCCTGCGCGGCTCGTAGTCAAGACGCAATGCACAGCGAGCTGTCGCCATCGCTGCAGAAGCAAGACTTAGGGAGACTGCAGCATGTACCTCGCGGGGCTTGATGGTCGTAATGTGTTGCACGAGGGCGATTACCGCGGTCCCCGACACGTACTGTGAGTCAGTGCGTTTATATGCCCTGTACGCCCTGTCCACCCTTGCAGAGGAACACGTGTCCCGTCTGCCGCACGCGGCTAGAGGCGGCCAGGGACCCCCTGCGATCGGCACAGCGCTGGCAGGAGGGCGCAGCGGCGCGGGAGGCGCAGCAGGAGGACACCGACCGCAGGTTTGCTGCCTCCATCGAGCGCCGCATGCAGGAGGCCACACCGCAGGAGGCGGAGCGCCTGCGACTGCAGTTCCTGGTGCCGGTGCAGGAGCGGCAGCGCAGGCGGGAGGAGCGGCGCCAGGAGCGGCAAGAGCCGCTGCAGCAGGGGCAACAGCAGGCTCCGGCGCCGGCGCCGGCGGCCGTGCCGGCGCAAGTGCAGGAAGATGTGCCGTTAGTGGGCATGCTGCAGCACTTGCTGCAGCCGCCACGCGCAGGGCCGCTGTCCCTCCAGGCCCTGGCGGCTGCGGAGCGGGCATTCGCGCCGCTTAACGAGCGCTTTCAGCCGCTGAGGTGTAGAGAGGACGTCCCCGTCGGCCGCCCGGCCACGGCCCAGCGGCCGCAGCCGCCCCACCAGCCCCAAGCCGCGGCCGCCAACCAAGGACAGCCGTCCCTGTCGTTCCTGCCCCGCGGCTTCCTGAACATGCATCCCGCGACCGCCGTGTCCAGTGTGATGGGTGCGTTGGTTGGCGCACCTGCGCGCGCCCGAGAGCGGCAAGGGGAACAGGGCGCTGCCGCCGCGGGGCGGGCCCCGGCCGGTGGGGCTACCGGGCCAGTGGCGGGCTCTGCGGCCGGGAACGGCACGGCCAACCGTGGCTCGGCGCTTCGCGGAGGCTTCTTCGCATCGGTGAGCCTAGAGTTGTCTGCCTGTTTTAGTGTATGCGTACAGCCAGTCAGGAGCAGGGCACACAGCCCTGATGTATGCGTGCCAGCCTTCAGATGCCCCGGTTTTATTAGCAAGGCCCGCAGCTCCCGCTGAAGCTGATGTCAGGCTGAAAGCTTTCATGGCTGTCACCCCACCCAGCCGCTTCTTGTCGTCATGGTTATACCTGGCACTAGGTAAACGAAAAGCATCCCTTGCCCTGTCGTTCCGCAGCGGCCAACACCACGTGCCGCTGGCAACACACCGCAGCAGCAGCAGCAGCAGCAGGCGCCAGCGCCAGGGGCCGGGCGGCAGGTGCCGGCGGCGGCGGGCCCCAGCGGCACTGACGGCCAGGCAGGCGCCGCTGGTGCGTCCACGGGCGGCCCTGCAGGGTCTCTGCCCGACTTCCACCCACAGATGTCTGTGTACAAGCAGAAGGCGGCACAGGCTCGGGCACGCACGCAGGCCATTCGGGAGCGGCTAGGTGCTGGCACTAGCGGCGCTGCCGGCCCAGAAGGCGGCGCGGGTGCATCAGCGGCGGTGGAGGGGGCAAGTACCAGCGCTGAAAGGACGGCTTTCTACAAGGAAAAGGCAGCACACGCCCGTGCGCGCACGCAGGCCATTCTGGCGTCCATGAACCCCGCGAGGGCGGCGGTGATGGAGCAGCAGGGGCGGCCGGACGGTGCGGCCGCAGCCGCCCAAGAGCACGGGCACGCCGCACCGGACGGCGATGAGGGAGATGGGGAAGCGGAGGGGGCGCCGGGCCGCCAGGTGGCGCGCACATCCAGGGCGGACGACGCCGCGACACGCGCCAACGCCGCGGGCAAGCAGGGGGCGGAGGAAGGCGGGGGCACAGGGGCGGGAGGGTCACGGGACGCAGCTGCGCCGGCAGGCAGGAGCGCGGGCGGTGCGCCACATGTGCGTGCGGCAGGCCGCGCCCCAGTGCGTGCAGTGGCGGCGGGGAGGCGTACCGGGGCCCGGCCTGGCACGCGGGCGGCGTCCGGCGGGCCGGGGTCCTCCACGGCGGCGGTGGCAGAGGCGCAGCCCCAGGGTGCGGTCGGCGGGCCCTCCTCTTCGGGCCCTGGGCCAGGACTGGACAGGACGCGTAGCGGCTCGGCCGGCAGTGCAGGTGGCCTGAACCCCATCTCGCTGGTGGTAGGGGGCGCGGGCGCCGGCCTGCGGTTCCTGGCGGGTGCGGCGACGGGGCTGCTGCGGCGCGGGGGCAACGGCAGCAGCGGGGGTGCAGGGGCCAGCAGCGGGGGTGCAGTGCGGGAGCCGTCCCCGCCGCCATCGGCGTGAATGCCCACGCAGCAGTGCAATGAGTTAGCCGCATCACTCTACCAGGCTGATGCGCCGCATGGCATAACTGCATTAGTTCATGCTACCGCTGCGCCGCTGCAAACATGTGTTGACAGGTCGTTGTGGTGGAGAATTGACGGTGCGAGTCGCCACATTAACTCATTGTGAAGGGAGTCGGTAGCTTCTCGGCCTCCACACCTTGACTCAGGAGAAACGGCTGTGCTCGGTGCAGGGCACCGCACTGCTGCTGCGCCAGGTGCTTTTTGTCACTTTCATGCCTTAGAGCAGTGTTCCGGTCTTCGACAATATTACGAATTTTCCGGCCGGCGAGGCCGGATTTTAGAATTTTTTAGGCCAAAATTGTAAGGGAATTTAGAATTTCCTTACAATTTCCAGCCACAATTGTCAGCAGTACTTCGACAATTTCGGAAAGCCCGGGGCCATAATTGTAAGCAGCTCCGGGGGACGCGACGACAGGAGGTGCATGCACTTTACCTGAACAGTACACGCCTTGGTGGGGATATACGAAGGAGTTCATATGGATTGCCAAGCATTTGAGTATGCCGGTGCATGCAGTGTACAGGCTGTCGTGGGCGATGGGTATGCATCGTACATGGAAGTTACGCGATTTACAGCTAGCAGTGGATGGCGGTGTTGTGAGTTACGGCGCTTGCTGCCAAACCACAGCTTTAGACCCTGTTGCTTGGTCAGTGGACAGACGCTGTGATGCATGAGAGGGGGCGGTGCAGGCAGGCACCTACGCTTCCTGAGATATTGATGCTGCTGGAGGCCTACTACTGGCCTGGCGTCTTGGGGCAGGGCTTTGCGTACGAGGATTTGAGGTACGCGTAAAGCGCGAGGAAACCGTGTGGGCGTCAGGGAAGCACGGAAACGAGTTTGGGGTCAATTTGCTGCTTCGATGCGTGTAACATTGGGGGGTCTGGGGGGCTTGCCCCCCAGGAAAAAAATTCTGGCTTACAATTTTTACCGCCAAAATTGTAAGCAGTACTGAGACAATTTTTGGGACGGAGGGCCCAAAATTGTAAGCGCTTAGGATTTTGTACTGAAGAAGACCGGAACACTGCCTTAGACTGACAATGATCTCACTCGTTACCGTGGTCTTCGTTATTGTTTTGACTCTCATTGTGAACATCTAATCGTGTAAGATCATACGCTGCAGATGATTGCTAAGCCCATGGGGATCTGTACATGTGACGCCTCGTCCAAGGGCCTGCGAGTTTGCAGTAACTTCGTTTCACATTGATTCCACAATTTTTGCAACCAAGGCAGCTGAGGGACTCAAGGCCACATTGCCACCTTCGCGCAGACAAGATTTCCTTAGTAACGGCCTTAATTCGCCACCACCAACCCACCCACCATTCCACGATCCACCTTGCTCGGTGGCCCATATATCTTTCCGTCCCGTAACCGTCATTCGCAGGGTGAGACGCATGCATGCTTCTGTACAAGCGCTGCATGCAACGCCACCCGACGGTCGGGTCCCCTCCCAAACACAGCCTCGTTTCCCCCCCGACCCCGAGATTGACAGTGCCCACCATTCGCTGAGAACGAGACACACGCTTCGCATATTCGTCGCAGTTCATGCACACGCCGCCCTCAAATATCAATACCGTCTCGCGTATAGCTCATTCATTGTAGCTGTCACACCCACGATAGGGCCCCTTGCGCTCGGTATTCCTGCTGCCGGCAGCCCAGCCCACGTGAAGCCAAGGTTCACATGCATCGGGCCACCCACTGACGCATCACAAGTGAAGCGAAGGTTCGCATGCATTGGGCCACCCGTGACGCATCACATCATCCTCACATCCGCACGCCGTCCGATGCTGTCCCAGCGCGCCACCCTTCCTCTTCCCACACTTCACACCCGAAACGTTATGCACGGCTTCATGCCACCCCAGCATTTCTTCCGAACCCAACCAAACGTCCCAACTCGCACGGCTCCGGCAGCGCCGAATGCACATGGGCCGAATGACGGCGCGCCTCACAGCACGCGCGCCGAGCCCGCAGCCATGCGCCCCGCCAGGTACCACTGTGCGGGCAGGAACACGAAGTGCGTGGTGGCCACCACCATGACACCCAGCCCCACGAAGACCGTGCCCACAATGGTGCCCGCGAAGGAGTTGACGCGCAGCAGCCGCCCCACCCACGGCGCCAGCAGCAGCGCCACCAGCAGGAAGGTGGCGGAGGAGGCCGTCTCCGACACGGGCAGCACGGGGGCGCTGCCCTGCAGGGGCACGGCACCAGGGGGTGGGTGAAGTGCGGTGAGGAAGCCTGGGTGCACGACCCACTGGTGGTGGCAAGGGCAGCAGGCAACCGGTAGGTGGTGGTGCTGTTGCAGGCCGACGAGCCGGGGTGGCATGCCCCGCGGTGCCCAGTGGTGCGGCCCTTGAGGCTGCCGCACATGCACTGAAAAAAGCTTTTTAACATGTCCTGCCCGTACAACCACGTGCGCAGGTACCAGTGAAACGCTACTCTCCGCCCAGACAGTGGACTCTCCCGTTCGTCCCATTGGATCCACTCGCTATCAGCATAACGCTGGCCAGGCCGGTCCTTCCGCACCCACACTCGCCCATCCCCACACCTTGTGCGGCAGCGCCGGGTGGTGCCCCGCGCGCCGCCCCGAGCGGTAGCAGTGGCGCAGGAAGGCGCCGTACCCCGCCGCCAGGAACATGAAGCCCCACTCGTACGACAGGATCCAGCCGTACAGGGGATCCACCTAGCGGCATAGGGTGTGGGGAGGGGGTTCGAAACGGTGGTTGCTTGTCGTGTGGGCTTGGTGCGACCACGTCGTTTCATGGGCCGCGGTAACCTTCCGGCTAGATCCAATCGGCCCAGGCAGCCGTACATGAGGGTCCACGTTTTCCCCATGGTCTTGATCGAACGAGCCCACTGGACACAGCTGCGCGTTACCCTGTTGCAAGTCATGTGTGTGCCGTGCGGGTGAGGCAGCATCCAAGCCCCGATCTCCGCTACCCATGGCCGACTGGGCGCCCGGCTACGCGCCCTTGCCTACCCCATCCCTCGCACCCCTCCCTACCTCTGAGGGCACGATGAGGATGGTGGCGGCGGTGGCCAGTCCCACAATGCCGTACCCCGCCACCAGCGTCTTGGCAGTGAAAAAGCGCGGGAACACCCGCCGCGTGTCCTCCACAGACACGTGCCCCGCAGCACCACCTGCGCCGCTGCCGCCGCCGCCGCTGGCCCCCCCGGAGCCGCCAACCGCCAACCGCAGCACCACCTCAGCCGACGCGTCGGCGGCTGGGCCGCTCCCGCTGCCGCCCACCAGCCCGCCGGCGGCGCTGGACGCCCCGCCGCCGCCGCGGGGCGACCGCCCTGCGGCCAGGGCCCACCTGCCTGGCAGCAGCGCCACCAGCGCTGGCAGCAGCGCGGCCGAGCAGGCGTAAAGCACCGCCAGCAGCATGGTCCACGGCAGCGCCACCATCCAGCGCTGGGCGAACATCTGGCGGGAGGTGACGCCCCCGGGAAGGTGCCGCGTGTCGCGGGGCAGGCGCGAGCGGACGGCCTGCGGGAAAACACAGCAAGACCACGACGGCCAGCAACATGGCGTCATTGCCTAGTACTGCGCCAACAGACACAAGCTAGCAACGGGGAGTTCGGGTGGCACTCCCTCCGCGCCCGCTCCTCTGCACCCCAGGTGCGCCCGCCCACCTGCCAGGTTGGGTCCTCCCGCACCAGCCAGCTGCTCCACCACAGCCACGGCTTGAAGGGCCCCAGCGTGAAGTGCATCACATATAGCGAGGAGCGCGGCAGCATCCAGCGGTTGGACGCCACCACGAACAGCCCGATGTCGGCGTTGAACACCGTGGGCAGCCGCATGTACTGCACGCACGGCACGGCGCGCAGCGGGAGGGGGTGACTAGGTAACTGTGCGCTGGTGTTCCCCAACCGGATTTGGGGGGCAGGACATGAGGTAGGCGGTGCAATGCAGGACCCGAGTACCCAGAACCCCCCGGCTCATGGCCCAGCCAGCCAAGCAGCAGCGCTGTGCACAGGGCGGGCTGTCATGCGCGTGGTGGGCACTGGACAGGTAAGGTTGCCCCGTCGGCCTGGTTGGCGCCTAGCCCGCTGCCAGCCGGCGCAAAAGACGCATGCTTCGCTTCCGACGCACATTGCCGGCCCAACTGGCCTCTCCGCGTGCCCCCGCCGCCCGCCCGTTGCCGCGCCGCACCTTGTACTGGTCGGGCGTGTAGTGGGTGTCGGGATCGAACAGCGGCGCGTGCGCAAAGCCCGAGAAGTACGAGTTGAGGAAGCCCTGGTCACCGCTGCGGGGCGGTCGTGGGAGAGAGGGCGCTGTCGCCGGTGAGAAGGGCATGCACTTGTCGAGGCCACGTGCCCCCAGCTATGCCCCGGGGGTCCACGCGTACCCCACCGCCTATCCCTCTGCCACCTCTCACGTTATGCACGGTTCGCCCCCTCTGCGTGCTCGCTTCCACCGCCCCCATCCACTCCTTCCCACCGTCCCTCCGATCCTGCAAAGCCAAGTGCTCCTCATCCAATTGATCCGCCCCCCACCGGATGTCCCCGGCCCTGCATCGGCCCGCTCACCGCTCCCCACCTCCCCGCCGCACCCGCCCTTCGCCCCTCACCCCGTGTACGACGGCATGGACGCCACCTTGGCCATCATGTCGTCGTACATCTCCCTGCTGGGCACCAGGCTCATCACGCCGCTGTTGAAGCGCTCGCTGTGCCGCAGCGCCGCGCAGAATCCCGGGCAGTTGAAGATGGCGTCCATGTTGCGCATCACCAGCACGTCGGCGTCCAGGAAGGCAACTGCGGGACGGGAGAGGGGCACGCTGTGGGTAACCCCCCGTCAACCGTCTTTGCTGGTGGTCCAGTATTGCTGCGAGACATGTGCATCGAAACCCAGATCCCACCAGGCCAAGAGGCAGGCGAGGAGAAGGGGGGCATTAGGCGCGCCCGGGAAGGAGCAGTGGCGCTGGGGCAGGTGCCAAGGGTGAATGGGTTGGAAAGGAGCGCTATACGAGGGCTGACAGCGGGGCTGAGGGTATGTGGGTCTCGTGCTGGAGGCAGCTGGCGAGGCCAGAGGGTACAGGCCTCCTCCGCAGACGCGTGCAACCTCTGCAATCTGCTGCACGTCCGAGGCCCCCCTGCCGCTATGCCCTTTGACAGCGAGGGACAAAGGAGGGATGGCCTCTGCAAGTGAGCGATTGGCCCTTCGTTTATGCCATGTGTGTGACCGCCATTGCCAACAATGCTTCCGGGTTTCATAACTTAGACAAGTTATGAGGTTCAGATTTCCTTGCTCTTGTTGGGGCCCCACGGCAACCTGCCCCGCACCACACCACTCTCCACGTCAGTGCTCACTCTTCTTGTACTCTGTCATCTTGAAGATGTACAGCTTGGTGTACACGTAGGCAAAGCGCGAGGGGTAGCCCCGGCCTGGCTGCGGACCCTGCCCGGGGTTGGCCACAGGCGGCACGTGGATGACGCGCCAGCCATCCGAGGCCAGCGTGGCCTCCGAGTCGCGGGACAGGGACCCCGTGGTCAGCGCCACCATGTCCCTGGCACGGATGAGCGGTTGGGACGGGGTTAAGGGGGTGGCGGGCAAAAGGGTTGGAGGCGAGGCGCTGGCACAGGAGGGGCCTGTCCCGCATAGCCTGGCAAATCAGTTCTGCTTACAGTGCAATAGCCATGTCAGTTTCTTTTTGGTTTCTTGGCTAATATCATAGCAGGACATGGGGCGAAGCCGGGCAGCAGTAAGCGAGCCAATTCCAACCCACTTCTTTGAGCCGCTCTCACGCAGGGACTGCCCAAGCACACGCGCCGCGAGCACGAAGTCCTCTCCATAGACCAGGGTCACATATGCCTCCTGGGATAGCGGTGGAGACGAACTGCGGAACAGTCCATCAGCAGCCGCCCAGCTTCTTGCCAGGCAGAGTGTGACTGCAAAAGTAAGCAATATAACGCCCATTTGGCGATGTATGGTCGCTAGTATTCAGCGCCCCCGGCTTAGCATGCGACGGAGTTGTGCTGAGGGCTGCGTAGGACGCTGTTTGAACGAGGCCGATTCATGCATACAGATACAAGTGACATGTCATATTACTTGAGTTGCATCAGAGCTTCGGATACAAACTGTATGGTGTCCAAGGCGCACAGCGGTCGGTCAAGTTGGTCAGATCCAAAGGCACTTGTGCGCAGCCGTGCTGCCGAATTACACATGCGCCTTAGTTCAGGCAGTGTGGCCCCTCAGCCTTTTGTGGAGGTTTACAGTAAGTTTCGCATATAATCATACACTTACGTGCTGCCGCGGTCCTCCCTCGGCCTACCTGGGCCTATATCGGTGCCAACGGTTACAGTTACAGTTACAGACCCCAAGAGGGGGACGGTTTGAGAGCTCTGTACCATTACGAGTTCATGGGCCTGCCCCCCTCACCGCAGCTGGACGGCCTGCGCAGCCGAACAGCTGCCCTGGTGGATCGCGCCCTGTCGCCGGCAGCCTACGCTGCCAACCCCCGCGCCCGGTTGCCTGGGGTGGGGCACAGCGGCATGCCCCTTCGCCCTGCCTTTGGCGGGTTCGGCCTGCTCCCGCTGGCAGAACATGTCCAGGCGCGCCATGCGGCGCTGGCGGTGCGCTTCCTCGCGGGGGCGTGCGGGGCGCCTGCCCCGTACACCCCCCTGTGGCCTGCCGCTGCGCTGGCCATCCTCCGCAGCCTCCACCCAGCCGCCCATCCGCTTTGCCTTCTGACAGCACGGCGACCCGGCGCCCCGACGGTCCTGGGCCAGCCCATCCCCGGTGCCTGTCCGGCCCTGCAGCGCCTGGTGGGTGCCTTGCGCGCCTTGCCCCGCGTCACCTCCCAGGGCCTCGAACCCGGGCCCTGGTGCCTGCACGCTCCCCTGTGGGGCAACCCTCTCCTGCTGGCGCAGGCGGGGGACAGCGGCCTGGAGGCGGACTTTCCGGAGCTGGCTGCCGTGGAGTCGCTGCTCACCGTCGGAGACGCAGTACGGGCTTACCAAGCCCTCGCCTTTGCGCGGCGGCAGCTGGCTTCCCTTGCCCCGGGAGCCCAGCTGTCGCAGGCGGAGTCTACTCAGCTAAGCAGGGTTTATGGTCATCGTGTCGTGCGTAACCTTTGGCAGACTGTCCCGCGGCAGCTTCATCCAAGCCTCCGGTCGTGTGCCTGGGCCTTGCGGCAGGTGGACGCGTTGTGGGCTAGGCTGCCTCCGCCATGGGTTGTAGCTGCTATGCGTGCATTGACCGCGAACGACGCCCCGCCTCCCCGGGCAGTGTGGCTGCACGTGCTGCAACATCTAGGTTGGCGTACTGCTGGTGTGTTTGTACCGGTTCTTACCCTCACGGTTAAGACCGCAACTCTGTTGCAACTTGCTCCTGCCTTTGACGCCATGCGTGAGAAGCACGAAGCATGTGTGCGCGAGGCATGGCCTACTGTCGATGTCACTGTGGGCCGGAGTCTCTTACTGCGTACTTTGGAGCGCCTTTGGAAATTGCGTTGGGAGAACCGCCATAAGGAGCCGTATTGGCGGCTTGTGCAGGGTGGCTTTGCTGGCTTTTCACTGCATATGTCGCAGTTGTGTAGTGCGCCGCTGTCAATAAGCACAACATGACTTATGAATATTGATTAATTAAGAAGCGCTGATCTGAGCTACAGTTGCTATGCAACGTATGACTGTTGCACTGCGAACAGTAACTGTAAGAGAAGACCTGCAGTCACGTATGTGACCCCTGCTCTGCCTTAGAGGATTACACACTGTGTGTCGTACATGCCTCTCTGTCTCTCTGATAACCAAGGTTCTGAGACTCGGTGCTTCTAATCAAGTAGAAGAGCTATACTTGGATAGCTTCCAGACTCAACCCTGGCACCTGAGATACGTATAACTGTTTACCCGCTACCATTTGCCTGTTTCCGCTAGTCTACTCTGACCAGATTACTACATTGGTATCAGAGCAGACCGTTTCCTTACGGCCTGTGAACAGCAGAACTCTGATACTGGCCGGCGAACAGCCTGGTTAACGGCCCGGTTGTCCTCTGTGTCGTCGCTCACGCAACGACTTGCCCTTCTTTGAGTTTCGCAGCCTCTACGTTTATTTCTTAACTTCTGGGCAACTCTTTATTGGCAAATGAACGTTCTATTGGACACGGGATACTGGCTTTCAAACGTTTATCGCCTTTCTGGAAGCCATCGCAGCTTCAAAGGAAGCCCTCCTACGTCCTACCCCTGGTTCATTTGTATACATTGACCTGAAACTTGACGCGTACGCCTGTGAATTCCCCAGTGGAAGCTGAACCGGTTTCAAGAAGTGCACTGACGACGTGACATGTGGCATGTCAACGCGCGTGAAGCAGCGGTTTTGTGGCGCACCTGCTGCTATTCCTGCATGCAATGTATCGCATGATACGGTGGTATCAACTTTGACGGTATCTGAACCTTCTGAGCCGCTTGTACGCTGGTACTCCTGGCCATTGCCGCTGTGAACCGCCTGTATCTACTGCTGAGCATTGCGCTATATCATGTTAGCAATCAACGCTCAACATGCTATCTGAAGGAGGACTCTGACTGACGACTGTCACAGACAGGTCGTGCTGTCACGTCGTGCTTTTGCGCTCGACGCCTGTGCGGACAAATGCTGGCTGATGCGCTCTCCAAACGAGTGTTTATGCCCTCATCCTCCTTGATTTGATCTGGCCACACTGTCTGGGTCAATGCTGGCTCTTTGACGCCTTGCAGCAGTACCGTCACTGCTGGGCAACCCTGATATGCTGCTTGTGTTGTGTCCTTTCTACAGCCAACACCCGAGCCAAGCAACTTAGGCGGGTAATGCGCAACATGGGTTTCCAGCAACCTGGGCAGTGCCTGGTTCCCTGTTCCCCTCTAAGCCTGACCATGACCTCCTGATTTCTGATGCGTTGGTGGGACTTCCTCAAGTCCGCTTCTGTTACATCTGTTACCCTGAATGCTACTTAAGGCATTAACGGAAGACCTCTGACCTGTCTGAGGGTTAATTTGACAAGGTGCCTGTGCACACCTTGAGTGACACGTGTGTCACCTGTCACGTGGCAATTTCGCCCATCGACTTGTTTGTTCCTCAAGACGGTCCATCTGAACCCTGTGAACCGAGACGATGCATCTGCTGTTGATGCTTTCGGTAAATGTCGCGCAACCGTGCGTCTGCAAGACTTTCGCGCTGACATTCGTTCTTTGGTCTTTCCGTCCTTGACTACTCAAGCCGACATCGTGCTGGGCTAATCCTTGATCAACGTACGTTGTGAACATTTGGCCTTAACGTCACGCTGTGCTCCAACTTGGCAAGACTGTCCCGTGCCATGGACGTCTGATTGGAGCCTGAGCCCGCCGTGTCTGATGCTTCGAGTACCCCACCAACTACTGATCGGTTATCCGAACGTAACGCGCTGCATCTCCTGAGCCAGCCGGGAGAGCTCGAGCCGTGTACGCATGGTCTGTGAGCACAACAACCCCTTGCGCAAGGTGGTGCGTCTCCAGCCCCTAAGCTCAATTCTCTAGAGCTTCAAGAGGTACACCTGATATACTGAACTGAAGCAGCTACTCAACGAGTTTGCGGATGTGGTTGCGTCTCTGACTGGCTTGCCGCCTTTCCGCGCACCATCCCTTCTGAACCCTGTGATAAACCTGCCTCTAGGCCTCAATACCGATTGAGTCCTGCTAAACTCGTTGAGGTTGACAAGCAGGTTCCTTGCAAAAGGACACATTCGGCCCGTACCTCGGCCTCGTGTTCCGATTCCGAAACCACGTCACGTGTTTCCTGCCCTGAAGGTTGTCGTTTGCAACCTTTGCAGTGTTCGTGATCGAACGTACTTACTGGTGATGTCGTACTTCGGTACCGTGATTACGACAAAGCCTTTTTAGGTTTGTCTCTGATGCTTCGGTTAGTGGCACGGGGCCGTGCTCCTTCAGGAGGGGCGACCCCTGCTGACTAGTGGCGTTTACCACCAAGAAGCCTCTGTGTTGGACTACAACAAAGCTGCTGCTGCTGAGGAACGAACCTTTGGTTCACCTCTGCCAAGAACCTAGAAACCCTGACGTATGAAGCTGAGGGCTACTACACGATGCACAACTGCATTCGTACACCATGCACAATGGTGCTTGCCTGAAGATAGTTCTCGCTGCCCTGCCCCGACGCGGTACTTGTTGACCAGCCAGGACCAGCCCACATGTTCGATGGGTATCCTGGCAATGTTGCGTCTGACTCTGACAATGTCAAGTGGAAGGGTCTGTCTGAGCTGCATGAGTCTTGGGTGCACCAGACTGCCTTCACTGACACGGCCCCTATTGATGCTTACTGGGCTATGCACACTGACCCCTGAGTTGTGTTTAAGCAACAGGGACGTTGCTTCCTGATGGGGGAGCAATGTAGTGCGCCGCTGTCAATAAGCACAACATGACTTATGAATATTGATTAATTAAGAAGCGCTGATCTGAGCTACAGTTGCTATGCAACGTATGACTGTTGCACTGCGAACAGTAACTGTAAGAGAAGACCTGCAGTCACGTATGTGACCCCTGCTCTGCCTTAGAGGATTACACACTGTGTGTCGTACATGCCTCTCTGTCTCTCTGATAACCAAGGTTCTGAGACTCGGTGCTTCTAATCAAGTAGAAGAGCTATACTTGGATAGCTTCCAGACTCAACCCTGGCACCTGAGATACGTATAACTGTTTACCCGCTACCATTTGCCTGTTTCCGCTAGTCTACTCTGACCAGATTACTACAAGTTGGCTCGGGACCCTGGGCGTGCGCCACAGTGTCCGTGTGGTGCCCGTATGTCCCGTGGGCCCCGTTTGCATCATTTCTGGGACTGCCCTGTTGCGTCTAACCTGCGCTCTCATTTGCATGAGGTCCTTAGTGTGCCGTTACTGCCTCACCACGTGTTGCTGGTGGTTTGTCCGTGTGACGATGTCCTGCAACCTGTGTGGGATGTGGTCTGCCTTGCTTGTATTGCGGCCCTTGAACTGGGTCGCCAGCGTCTTTACCAGTCCCGTGACGGCGTACAGGTTGCGCGTGCCACTCTGGCTCGTATCTCAACTGAGGTGGTAGCTGAGTTCTGGGCGCGCCTGCAGTCCTTTGCTGCCCTTGGTATTGCCCCTCGGGGCTGGAACGCGGTGCCTGCCTCACACGCCTTCCTTGCCTCTGGTCAGGGGGGTCGTGTGGTGGTGCGTGGCCCGCCTGATGTTGACTCTCCGCCTGCCTCGCCTGTCCGTTGATGGCCGTGTCTTTTTTCATGCCTGCCCATGCCAGGTCCGTCTAGTGAGGGGGTGTATTGCCGTGTGGCCCTTGCAGTGATCTAGGTCGGTGCGAAGGGGAGTCCTTGCGTGGGTAAGGGGCTCCCCCGAGAGGCGGGGATGTACTGCCCCACAGGTCTTCAGGTGTTCATGGACTCTCATGCTTCACCCTGGCCCCTCTTGTAACATCTGCTTCTTGAGAGCTCGCAACCCACGGCTCGCACCCGCAGTCGCAACTCTTGGGGAGTTTACGGGCTATGCTGCAGCGCATGATAAGAGGCAAAACAGGACACCTTATCGTACGTCGCCGATCGCAGCGGTGCCAACGGCAGACGCAACTGCACTCGCAGAGGTTACAAGAGGGGCCAGGTGGTAGCACGCACGAGTCCGTGCACCCTGAAGACCTTAGGGGCAGACCATCACCTCCTCCGGCGGCTGCCCTGCCCATACCAGGCACAGCCGAGACGCTGCAAGCAAGGGTCCCTGCTGGTTCCTGAGCCGCCAGCCTGGGCCAGCCAGGCGCTTGGCGAGACACGCTCTCACCAGGCCAAAAAAAAAGAGTAAAGGCCAGAAGTCCTGCACCCTTTGGGTACACCGCATCCCCTGATCCTTACGGGCCACCATATCCTACCAACACGCCCCACACCTGCCGCATGGGGGAAGGCCACCCATAATGGTAGCACCACAGCAGGGGAGAAAGCAACATTACAGGAGGGCCAGGGTATTGTCATGCACAGTTGTCACGGTCTATCACCGTCAGCGGCATACCACCGGCAGAGTGTTGCATATAGCATTTTGCTGCCTTATGCGTTGGTGTTTTGGGTGCTGCAAGCATGAGCCATGGAGGTAGAGCAGCGATCGGTGTTGCATGCAAGATCCCTGCCGTACGTTGCAAGTGTGTATTAGCGCGAGACCGCGACGTTGTCGTCGGTCCTCGCGCATTTTTGTATGGTCAACACTCGTTTGCGAGTTAGTACATATGTAGCACAATGGACCCCGCTGTGGTTTGGCAGTGTTCCGGCCGGCCTCAGCGTACTCATCGGACACCTGTAACGCGACTTGCAAGTTAGCTGTATCCCGTTTACCGTTCCTTCAGCAGTTAGGAATAGCTGCTGGAGTGCATGTCAGATTGTTTTCAGCGCGTCCCTGCGGCATTGGGCGCAGCCGCAGCGTGAGGACGCCACTGCGCACGCAGTGGCCACCCTGGTGGCCACTACTCACTAGGCACATGACACGCGTGTCTGCACTACGCTGGACCGTGACACAGTTGCTATACACCCAATGACTCGAGCAGGGGACTCGAGACCTCGAGGGCAGAACCAGGGGAGCTCCCCTGGGCAGAATATCGTACGTAGGGCCCCTTGCCAGGTGCACGGACGCCCCAAGTCCCCAATGCACCGAGATAGGTCATTGGAAGGGCCACAGGGCAATGCACTCCCTGACGAGACGGGCTGGGCATAGCGTGACAAATGAGCAGACGAGGCAGACGAGGCAGGAGCGATCGAGCACAGGACTTTGGCAAGCAACGCGGGCGCGAAGCTCCCTCGCTTGTTGCGCGACCTCGCCGAGGCCCACGGCCGACGTGCCTTCCTGCTGCGGCCGTGGTGGCATGCGCCTGGCGAGGCGCGTTCCTGTTGTCCCAGCCGACGCGAGGCACGGCCCAAGCCCCCTTGCAACGGCGCGCTGCTGCTTAGGGGGCGCGTGCGAATTTTGGGCCGGCTTAGACCAGTTGCTCGTCCACTGTACGGGCCAAAAAGTAGCGGATTCCTTAAAAAAGCGGGGGCAATAATAATAATTCCTGATAGGTGTGGTCGGGACCAGATAAGGACCGTGTGGCCACACCACCTGGAATGTAACACAAAATTCCAAGAAATACCACACGATATATAAATACGCCCACGCAGATCCCCGCGCCGAACCCCTTCTGCCCTACTCGGTGTCCTGAAGTGTCCTCAAGCCTTACATAATGGGCTGATATTGATGTCAGGATGGTATGTTGTGTAAGGCATGCTCAAGCAGCCTGGCACTGGGGCGTCCGCAAAACAGGCATCGTGCAGGTCAGCACGGAACAAGCCCACACGGAGCACGTACGGACCGCCGAGCTGATATCTGCAGTTTCCTAAGTGCGCACTCCACAGCTCTTCCAGACACTGCTGGGCCCGAATGACGCAGGCGTTGCAGAGGAACCCGCAAAGGGCGCGCAACTGATCTTTTTCCTCTCATGTGCACAACGGTGAGCCCCTTTGCTGTATATAAAAAGTCAAACAATGTTCTTACGTCATTGGATACTGCGTACTATGATGTACGCAGCCCATACTTTGGCAGTTCCCAGTCTTGATCCCAGTGTGAGCAGAGCAGTCTGCTGACCACAACTGACTATGCACCGTAATAATTATACGTCAAACAAACGTGCCCTTTTCATACCATGCGCTTCCCCCGACTCGACGCATATCGAGACGTAAGGGCCACGCTGCAGGCCTTCACGAGGAACACCACCCATAGATGCGCACTAGACACGCTGCGCTAGCCAACGAGATGGAGCCATGGTAGCCGCCGTCGCTGTGACGCTGACGGCCTCTTCCCTGCGTGCTCTGCTCTGCGCTGTGTCGACATTGTCGTAGCAGAAGGTCAGTGCAGGGATGGCGACGAACACCATGCGTTTTTGGTAACACGGAAGGAAGGCCATTGCTGCACGCCCGGGTGGGAAAGATAGTATCAAGGGGATATGTCAAGGCGAGACATGGGGCAGCCACGTACTCCGCTTATGCCTCCCTACATTCTTGCCATTGTCTTGACTTGTTATGCTCGCTGCGTTGCAAGTTTTCTATGCTCGCGGTTCCTCGCGAGAACGTGCCTAACGGCATCAAGTTAAAGTGTAAATAGGTTTCGTACCAGCCAAGGCACCTTGTATGGTTGCAATTTGCAGGTGTTTGGGGTGATGCTCCGTCGGTTGGGGCTAGCAGCTTGCTGCGGTCGCTCTGGCGCCACAGCAGATGATGCACCACTTGAGCGCCAGTCAACCAATGCGTTTGTAACCGCTGCTACGTTAGTAGGTGATAAGCTGGGGCGCTGCACAGCCCACTGCACCTACTCTCTCCATGTCGACGACGGCAAGGGGCGCGCCCTCGGGCTGGTGACCCCCGTGGCAACATCCCATGCAGCCCCACGTAGCGACAAGCTCAGTCAGAACGACGACACAGCGAGGTTAGCGGTGCTGTGCGAGCAAGCGCGCCACCTGACGCAGTCGGCGGGAAACACCAGCTGCGGCTCTTTCAGTGAGCAGCCCTCGGGGGACCACTGCCACCGCAGTCTGCGCAGCGTCAACACCGCCGGCCGCTTCAGCGTGCCCAGTTCCATTGCGGGCCTGGGCATGGGCAGCAGCATGCTGTCGGCGCGCGGCGGCACCAGCAGCAGCAACACCGGTACCCTGGGCGTCTGCGTGGACGCGCTGGGCGGCCGCTCGGGCGTTCTGCTCACACAGCCGGAGGAGGAGGAGAGCAGGTGCGCCGTGCAGCCTGCTGGCACACACGCCGGGCCTGGTGACCGCCGTCGTGTCCATGCAGGGCGCCAGCCCAGCGTCTAGGGGTCGTACAAACACTTTGGTGCCCTTGACAATTTTTGGCTGTACCCTTTCTTACGCGATGGTGTTGCCGTGTCCCCGTGCTTTCCTCTGCCCACAGCTACGAGGCGGGCTCGGAGCAAGACACCCGTGCCACCAGCGCGCGCGCCAGAGCTGGCACCAGGGCGGCGCCGGCCGAGCCCATCACGCCTGACCCCACCTGCGGCCCATTAGCCAACCTTTTGGGCCCCATCTGCTCCGCTGCGTCCACAACCTGCTCCCTGAGCCAGCTGGCCATGAGCTGCCGGCCCTCCACCGACAACGGCATGCACACCGCGGCACAGCAGCGGCGTGCGGTGCAACCCCCACCGCATACCCTGCGGGAGCTCTTGGCACCCCAGCTGCTGACTCCTGCAGGAACCGGCCCCAGCGGCAGCACCATCCATACCATCAGCAGCGGGCACGACAGCCACCTGGGGACGCTGGCTGTATCGGCCAGCGCCCGCCGCGGCAGCCTGCATATGCCCAGCGACATGTCTCACACCTCCGCCTCATGGGCGCCGGGCGAGGCCGGCGGCGCGCGCGCCGGCGCGACCAAGGCGCTGGCCCGGGGCATTTGCCCTGGCGGGGGCCCTCCCGGCGGGGGCCCTCCCAGCGGTGCCTGCAGCGGCGCCGTGCGCAAGTCCGCGTCTGCGGCTAGTGTGCCGTGGGTGCCGGTCGCTGGGCCGTCGCGCATGAACTCATCTGTGTACGGCTCCACGGGCCCGGCCCCGCAGCATTTGCGCTTGTTGGGACCGACACTACAGCTACCGTCGGCCGGCCTGGCGGCGGACGGCCCCCGGGCGGAGTCCATGGTGGCGCGCTGGATGGCGGGGCAGACGCCCGTCACGCCTGTGCCGACAGGCAGCCGGCACAGCGGCGCGCAGGCGCACGAGCCCAGCGACCTGCAGCCGTGGGCCGCCGCGGCCGGAGGCGCAGAACCGTGGGTCCCGGGCTCCACGGCTGAGATCAGCGGCAGCGGCGAGCGGGTGACAAAGGCCGGCTGGGTGCCCGCCATGATGCCCTCCACGGAATGCTCCGCCACCAGCACCATCCCGTCGTGGATGGTGGCGGCCAGCACGGCGCGACCCCGCATACCGGGCGGCGTCCAGATGCACAGCGTCCCGGCCCTGCCCGCCGGTGCGCAGACGGACGGGGCGCGCAAGTTGCAGGCCCGGCAGCAGGCGTACTCGGGAGGCGCTCGGGCCGATGGGGCGGCGGCGGCGCGCGGCTGGGAGCAGGCGGGCGATATGACGGCCGACAACAGCGACACGGGCGCGTGCATGGCTACTGTCACTGCGGCGGGCTGGGCGACGGTGGGGGCAGGGGACCCAGGCCCAGGCCCGCCGCCGGCCCCCTCCCCGCCCTCTGCCGCGGCTCCCTCGGCGTTGATGGCGGTGCCGCCGCGCTACAACCGCGCCGGCGGCCGGCCCCTGGCGCACGCCTCCAGGCATATGTCGCAGGTGGGTCATGGGAGGGCAGCAGTGCTTGAACTAGGTAGGGGTAGCGGGACGTGCATACCGTACTGGGCGGCGTCAGCCGGGTGGTAGCTTAGCTCCTCCGTTGCTCCCCTCTGCGCGCAGGTGGTCCTGATGCAGATGCTGCAGTCCCAAGCGGCGCAGCCCACTGCCCCCGTGCCGCTGGCGCAGCTGCCGACGCTCAACGTCAGCTCGCTGTCCAGGGAGATTCGCGGTCTGCGGTGGATTGGCCAGGGCGGCGGTGGCGCCGTGTTCCAGGTGGGGCCGCCTTGCCGGTGGAGGGCATGAGTCCCGCTGCGCGTTCAGCGCATGTGCTTCCACGCCATCGTCGCGCTGTTAGAGATGCGGGCGGCGCTTGGCCACCACTGCAGTGCAAGGCGTGCTGTCTGCAGCCGCCTAACTTCCTCCATCCTCTCACCGATGTTGTCCCGCTGCCGCCCCTCCCCATCCCCAGGGCGTGTGGCAGGGCGCCACGGTGGCAGTCAAGTTCATGCTGGTAGATTCGGCGGCGAACGTAGAGGTCGCTGCGCTGGAGGGGGTGGTCAGCAGCGCGGTGAGCAAGGGCGCAGGGGGCAGGGAGCAACCCCATGTCGCGCGTGTCGCAACTCGGCACGTAAGAGGCAAGCGCAATAGCACAACGCGGCTTCACCTGTTGCCGGCTCTGAATCGTCCGCTGCCCCTCGCCCAGGTGAACCACCCCAACGTGGTGCACACGTACATGTTCGAGGTGGCCCGCCTCACGGAGGCTTCCTTCGTACGACACCCAGCGCACGACACCACCAGCTCCACCGACAGCACCGTGGGCATGGACGGGACGCAGGTGGGGAGCCCCGGGGGGGGGCGGGGGAGGGACAGAGTGCTAATGTAATGCGACGCTGACGTAGTACTAGCCGTAGTAGTGTTAGGGATGGAGGGGTGTGCGTTGGGGCCGACGCCTAACTGCAGGGTGGCAGTAAAGCGGAAATGGAGGCAGGCCGGGGCTCGCGGGTGCGTGCCATGCCGTTCGTGTAAGTAGTGTGGCCTAAGTGGGCAACTCTGTGCGCCAGGCACGTATAACAGGTCGCACACGGCAAGCAGGCTGCCCGATATGGCGGCAGTGTCATGGCCGTCCCTACCTGGGCGAGAAAGTGTGCTCATGCCTGTCGGACATTCCTGATGTACCACGCTTCCAGCCCGCCGCCCGGCCCTGCCCCTCCCGCAGGAGCTGTTGGAGACGCTGCTGGACTCCAAGGCCCGCGGCAACGCCCCCGAGGGCCCGCACGCCCGCGGCAGCTGCGCCGGCACGGGCCGCTCTCGCCTGGGTGTCGCCGGCCCGCAGGCCCGGTTCCCCCGGGACGAGTCCGAGGGTCTGGAGGCGGTGTGGCACGTGGCCGAGGACGGCTCGCTGGGCCGGCGGTCCACCTTGAGCGGCGGGGGCGCGGCGGCGCCCGGCAGCCACCTCTTCGACCTACCGCCAGCCGGGTGCGACTACCAGGGGGCTGTCGGCATTACGGGTTCCGTCCCTAGGGACGAGGTTGGGGCAGCAGGGGCTCACATGCACAGCAGCGTTGCAGAGCTGGCGTGCAAGAACGCGGTGGACGCGGCAGGACGTGAGCCCCACCGTGGGGGCACGGGGCCGGTGGTGCCCGTGGTTGCGCTGGCGATGGATGCGGAGGCAAAGGCGTACGCCGCGGTGGCCTCGTGCCGCAGCGCACGCCGCGCCCGGGCGTCCGGCACGTCCCGGCGGCAGCGCCCCGGGCGCCTGCAGCAGCCATCGCCGGTGGAGCAGGCCGCTTTTCCGCCGCTCCAAGGACACCCCGGCTCGCCGGACTCGCAGGACAGGCTGGTCGGCCTGAACTCGACGTTCCACTCGGAGGAGGTGGGCGGGGCTCGTATTCCTTGCAGCTGTAGCGATTGAGACACAGTAAGGGCATTGCACCGCACGTTGCCCATTTTCTAGTGTCGTGCCCGCGGTGCCCTACGGTACAGCTTGGCCGTCCCCCCATGCTGCCGCAGGGCTTCGGCGACCCCGACCTCACCAGCAACCGCCTCGCCATGTCCGTGGGACAAGTGCTGAAGCACCTCAAGGCCCGGCCCGGCATGTACATGACGCACATCATCATGGAGTACTGCGACAGGGGCAGCCTGCTGGCGGCCATCCGGAGGGGTATATTCAGGATGGATGGGCCGCTTGCGGGGCAGCCGTCCAAACAGCCCCAAGCCGCCGTGCACCATGGCCAAGGCCAGGCGGTACTCATGGCGGGCGCCGTGCTGGCGTGGCCTCCGCCGATGGGCCCGACCCCCGCCGTCGAGGCCCAGGAGCAGGCGCCGCCCTTCGCAGGCATGGGCCACGGAGCCCGTTTCTCCCCCCGCATCGTGCTGCGCGCCGTGCTGCGCACCGCCCGGGACGTGGCGCAGGTGGGGCCGGCGGGGGCACACGGGGTTGCGGTTGGTGTAGCATGGCGCCTGACTGAGGCCCTTGCAGTACTCCGAAGCCCTTGCCGTATTTTTGCGCCTTGAGGCCGACAGGAGTGCCACCACCTCTCTCGGGCGATTGCCGGCTGTTGATCCTGACCTACCCTTCCGTCCCGCCCCCAGGGCATGCACCACCTGCACTCTAGCGGCATCATCCACGGCGACCTCAAGCCCGGCAACGTGCTGCTCCGCGGCTGCCGCGCCGACCGCCGCGGCTTCGTGGCCATGGTGGCGGACTTCGGGCTGGCCAAGGTGGCGCGCGGGGAGCGCGACCGGCCGCTGGAGGCGCACCACTGGTCCACCGTCACCATCATGGCGCCGGAGGTCATCCTGGGCAAGTGGCACAGGGCCAGCGGTGAGCGCACGGACCGGGAGGGAGGGGAAGGGGGTGGGGAGGGGGCACAGTGGGGGCAGGTCCTACGGAGGGACTCTCAATGAGGCACCTTGCCGAGAGCTTCCGAGAGGTCGTTTAGCCAAAGATGTGTTTGCTTAGTACTATCTTTTTTGCAATGCAGTGGCATGATCGCCGACAGTTTCAATCGACCGCGCACTGATACTAGTTGATGCCCGTCACCTTTTCTGCAATTGCAGATGTCTTCTCCTTCGGCATCCTGTTGTGGCAGCTGGTGACGTCCGAGCCTGTGCCGTACAAGGACCTCACGGTGCTGCAGATCCTCCTGGGCGTGGCGCAGGGCACGGTGGGGCCGGGCCAGGGCGACGGCTGGGATGCGGGGCGCGAGCAAGGTTCAGAGCCTTGTGGTCAACAGTGGTTCCTGACCCTGGGCCGGTACGCACCGACGCAAGCAGGTTCATGCCCTGCCACGGTGCCCAGGCTTAAGGTTGTTAAGCATCTGTGGAGTATGTATGTATTGTTTTTCCCATTGCTGTGTTGCGACACCGCTCCACCCCGCCGCCTTGCCCCCGCAGCTGCGCCCCGAGTGGCCCTCCAGCGCCCACTCCTCGCTGGTCAAGCTGGGCAGGGCGTGCCTGGACGGCAGCCCAGAGAAACGGCCTAGCTTCGAGGCCATTGTCAAGGTAGGAGGAATCACTTGTTAGCACGCATCGGGCATATTTAGCACCCTATGCGAGCGGACCTTGGAACACCTCCCAGCCCTGTCCGCGTGCTGTGTGCAACTGCCCGAGCTGCTGCTGCTGCTGCTGTGCTGTGCTGCGCTGCTCCGTGCGCCGCCTGCAGGTGCTCGTCAAGATCGAGAAGAGTATGCGTGAGGAGCTGAGGGAGCAGCGGCAGGCGCAGGCCGGGAAGGGGAAGGGGCGCGGCGTGCGCGAAGACAGCGGCGGTGGCGGGCGGCAGCGGCGAGGCGGCGCCTGAAGCCATACCGTGCCCTGCGCCCAGCCCGTCGGCCACGTTACAACTAAGTAGATGATTGCACAGTCCATGGGGTCGCAGCTGGCCTCAGCACAAAGCGACATCGACACCGTTTGCATTGCACTTATGATGCATCACAGAAGGGCACTGCACGCAGCCGCGTGGGCAATTGGAGCATCCATTATTACATGCACAAGCATGGTGCAACGTCAGCCCTTGGCCACCCCGATATGGCTTTTTGCTACGAGGGCTTCTCGTTTAGAGCAAAATACTTCATGCTGACCGGCATTGCTGATGCTTGGCCAATCCGAGTTAGAACGCGGCTGACCTCACATCGGCCTGACAGGCACGCATTGGGTACATAGTGAGCGTCAAACAGCAAGTATTGGCATCGCACTGGTAGTGCCAAGCTCGGCCGCCTGCATTTGCTTAGCACCGTACGCCGTCGTACGCATTCATTACCTCAGCGCCGTGCCGTGGACAGCGCGGTGAACGCTATGCCGTGCGGACAATGGTCGGAATGCATTTGCCATGTACGAATGATGTTCTGCAGGCCCAACTGCGTAGGGCACGAGGCCGCCTGCATCGCATGCCGTGGTGGTGGTGGTGCCATGCCGCCCCTGAGCGGTGCCAACGCCCATTCCTAAAGGTTCTGCACTCCCACCGCTGCATGTGTACTGCCGAGAGGGAGCGGCAGGGGTGTGTGGTGGCACGCGAGCCGTTTTCCTCACACACAGGTGAAGTTGCGTATGAGGGTGAGCGGAACGGGTCGACGCGGGTACAGTGCACGGGACAGGCTTTTGTGTAGCCCTGTATTGCTGTTGGCATGCAAGCTTGGGGTACTTTCATCCGCTTTTATTGTCTTGGCTTGGGACACTTCATGGACGCTGCACTCATCGTACGCGCGGTACTTGGCGCGGGGGCGTGCATGTGAAGGCATGTGTGCTGCGCATGGAGGGGCATATGGCCCTGGTATGTTGGTGCAGGAGAGTACTGGACGTGGGCGCGTGCCTGGCTGTGCTCCCTTTCGTCTCGGTGCGTGGCTTAGACATCCCATGCCTGCACCCTACTATTTATTTGTAGTCCGCGGTTGGTGTATTTGCTGGCTCTGCATTTGCGCATGGCTTTGACAAAAAGTTGACAGCATACTATGGTATTTGTTGTTTGCTGTCACGTGCACAATTCAGCGCAGGTACTGTCAGAGGGTGGTGATTCTGCGAGTGCTGCTACTCAAGTATGTCCGGAGCGCGCGTCTTCTGGACGCGTCTTTAGATGTGCGGCAACGTACGTAGCTGTGTGTGGGCCGCTGGGCTATCGGGCCTCTGTGGCCTTTTGAAGGTGTCTTGCTAGACTGGGAACCTAACAGGGAAAGAAAGGAGGAGGGGGTGGCGGTGGGGGCGGGGGCCGGGACCGAGGAGGGTATTGGCCAAAAGGGTGCGTACGGCATGCGGTGGCGCGCGCTGGGTAGTGAACGTCTAAGATGTGGTGTGTGGTTGGGCGGGTACGTTGGCTCGTGGGAGTAGCAGCGCTATCGTTTATCATGTGCGCGTAAGGTATGTCGTGGCATGTGCGCGGCCGCTCGGCTGGTCGCCGAGGAGCAAGGTACGGTGTGGACCAATGTATGTACTGGATATGATGCAGGAGGGGCACGGGGGCTGCAGTGGTATGGCCTCATGCTACCAATTCGGCATTGTCACATGCTTAGCGCTCTTTGACGTCCTTCCGTTGCCCCTCACGGTTTGCGTGCGGCGCCCGACACATAACTTGACTTGTGGGCCAGTGACGGTACGGTATGTTTCGTGTGAGGGGAGTGCGTACATGTAACGTCTCCTGCCAGATCCTGTGTAGCTGCTCCAACAGCATAGAGCCGCGCAATGCCAAAACCTACAGGCAGTTGCGCCAACTGAAGGTCCCGCATTAGCACTCTCTGTCAACTTTTCGTCACTGTATGTATGGTTTTACAGTTTTGGTCCCCTTCCAGAGCCCAGCCCCATCCCGCTCAAAGCACAGAGCTGGTCCCGGCCATTAGGGACACGGGGTTTCCCACCCCTCTCGCTGTACGGAAAGGAGCGACAAGCTCCATGAGGTACAGGCCACGACGCGCGGGCCTCAAGTTCACCCTACCACAGCCTGGTGCCCTGGTCCCGCCCCCACATAGCGAGCTTCTCCACAAGACGCACCCACAGAGCACACGCAGCACCCCTGTCGCGGTTCCCAGGAGGAACCGGATACGAGGCAGCTGTACGGAAGAATTAGCCAGTACGGTATCGACCCCCCGGTTGCTGCTTTCGGTCCTCCCCCATCGAAACCCCAAGGGCCTCCCACGAACACAGGCGACACGTGCCCTATAACCGCCCCCCGCACAGAAGCACCCCTCCACACCAGGCAGTCCAACAAGACAAGGTAGGCGCAGTACGTGTACTAGTTCCTGGGCAGTATCCGCCCTTGCATTAGTTAGTTTTAAGGGCCTCCGGCCAGGTGCACAGGAGCCCGCCATCCACCACCCAAAGCCAGGGGTGGGCCGTGCCGACCTCATCCCACCCTGTGCGTGGCAAACCTAGGCTTGCAAACGCCCGCAGGTGCGCCCACATGCATGCAACTGCCCGGCGTGAGGCTTGCGACACCAGGGACTGCCACTGGGGACCGCTGCACTGCCCCTCAGCTCCCGCATGCGTGCGTGCAGGAATCTGGGCTGCACAGTACGTTGTACGCGTACAAATACGGAATACGTACATGTACGGAATACGGCCATTTTCTGCCGTACATGAAAGAAATACGTTCTGCGGTCCAGGCCTGGCACGGCACGTGGCAGAGTCACACGCACCAGGACCGTCCCAGGGAGGTCCCACGGAGATCAGGCGCCAGCAAAACCACACCACAACGACTGCATACGCATATGCGAGACAGTTCTCATGCCTCAATAACTTGTGGCTTAGTTGCCGCGGTGCCTTGCAGGGAGCTCCCCTGATGTCTGGTAACACACGGGAGGGGACCTCCCTTGCTCCAGGGGGGCGGACTGGCACGAGCGTATTTTTAGCGTATTTTAGCGTATTTTGCGAACAGACCCCCGTATTTTACGTATTTCTAAAAATACGCTCATTTGGGAACGTACAGTGCAGCCCAGGCAGGAATTGCCTTCCCACCTCCATGGCTTCCAGGGCCGCCAGGGCCACCACCTCCCACACACACTGCTGCACCCCCGAAGGCGCACTAGCAAGCCACACATGCTCCCTCCGTATGCCCTCCGTATCCCCTCCCCTGCTGGCCACCCATCCTGCACGCTCCACACCGCACCACTGATCGAGCCACCGGGCAGTCCCAGAGATGGTGCTGCCTGGGTTGCTGGGCCCAGTCCGCTGGCCCACCGAAACCCCCACACCCGCACACCTCTGGCGCATGCCCCCTAATGTGCGAGTTCCCAAGCAAGGGGACGCCATCAACCGTTAGCCGCCAGAACGTCTCCTTACGCTGGTTCTCCCATCGAATGCCCCACATCCCATTGAGCGCGCCCTGCAGGTGCTTCAGGCCCGCTTCCTTTGCAGGCGGGTGCAACGGCGCCTCAAGACCTGCTTCCACGAAGGCAGCATGCTGCTCGCTCCTGGCTGCAGTAATCTGCGTCAGCTGAAGCACTGTCGCCAACCGAACGGTTAAGCGCCTAAGTCCCATCCTGCCTAAGCTGCCCATTCCCGGCACCTGCCAGCCCAGGTGCGTCCCGCTCCGTTGGTGCCTCTATCCTGCCGCCGTGCTCCTGGCTGCTCCTGAAGGCCTCTGCTGCCTCCTTCCACTCCGATGGAATCTCGTGCAACAGCTGTGTGAGTCTGGAGCGGAGGCGTTGCTTTTGCCCCCAGCCACACAGGTCCCTTGCTGCCGGGGTTTGGGGCCGCAAGCGCCCCTCTATCTGTATGCTGCCGCCATTGCCGATCCACAGCTGACCTGGTTCTGCGCTCTCCCTCCGTCCGGCAGCTGTGCCCACGCTGTTTCCTGCTGCTGCAGGAGGGCATTGAGGGTCAGCGCGTCCCCTATGGTCCGCAACCCATGGCACCCGAGCAGGTCTGGGTACCGGTTTTCCAGGCCGGCCCGGGCTGGTCCCCCGTCAGGCCCCCCCGCACCCTCCCCTGCTCCTGGCCCCGTCCCCCTCCCTGCCCCTGGTTCGTTGGCCCATGCCCCTACCTACTGCGGCTCCCGCTGCCTCCCCCGCTGGCTCCGTCGCTGTTGCTGCCACTGCTGCTGCTGCTGCTGCTGCTGCTTCCGCCTGGGCGGACAGGAGGGGGTTGCCCCACAGCAGCGGGGCTGCCCAGCACCACGGCCCCGTGGTTATGGGCTCCTCTGCAATGTCCTCCACTGGCGGCAGGTGGCCTAGCGCCGCCACCACCCGCTGCAGTGCCGGTGGCAGCACCCGCACCCCCAGCTACGGCCCCTGGCAGGTGGACGTGAGCACCGCCAGCAGGGAGTGGAAGCCGGGGTGGCACCGCCAAAGGAACAAGTCACTGCAGGTACTGTGCCTGCTGGTGCCTGACTGCCGCCGGGCTTATGCGTTGTGCGCGCGCCGCTGCACCTGCAAGGATGAGGGTGGTGATGCAGCAGCCGGACGGGAAAGGGGGGAGGGGTGCAGCATTCTGGGTGCAGCGCTGAGGGGTGCTGGATGGGAGTGGGCAGGTAGGAATCGGGTAGGAACCAGCCAGTCAGTTGCATGCATGGCAAGGGTTCATTTACCCTTGCATTAAAGCCTACAGGTGCTGCTACCCGCAATATAGTGCCTCGACTGCTCTTTGCTTGACAGCTACGTTGCAGCACCTGCGCACCCAGCAAGTTCATCTCTACGGTACTGCCACCAAGTACACCTCTGCCGTATCCTCTTGCGCGCGCTCCGACACACAGGCCTGCCGACGTGCCCCGGCGGCACCACGCACTCTGGCCCAGCCTGGGCAGCCTGGAGCAGCCACACCCCAACCTGCAACCTCCCAGGATCTTCCTGGTGGCAGTGGGGGCTGTGATGACCAACTCGTTGAAACTGGGGTTCTAAGGTCACCCGATTCTTTTTCTGGGGCCCTGAAACTGTTTCATGCAACGGGGCAGAAGAGACCCTGTCAGCAAGCAAGGGGCCGCCTCCCGCTGGCCGGTCCTTTCCCGTCTCCTTACCTGTAAACCTTTCCACAGAAAGAAGGGGCGTCTCACAGCAGTCCCTTTCCCTCGGCGGGAAGGCGTCCACAGGCCAGCCACCTACAGTTTATCACCTCGTGCCAGGTACAGCACTAAAATTTTGACTGCAACGCCAGGCGGGGCAGGGAAGCCACCTGGCGCTTGACCCTACCGGTCATCAGCTAGCCCAATATGAGCTCAGTGCTGGTCAGGACGTATCCCTTGCCGTATGTATATATATATCAACAATAATAAATCCAGAGCCCCCGCAGAAATGGTGGGTGATGGTGGGATATAATCCTCCGGAAGGGGTCCCCCAGGGGGGCTGTGCCCCCCTGGACCCCCCACATGGGACAGGGGGGCCAACCCCCCTGTCGACCCCCCCAGTGCTGATGCCGTTGTGACGTACGTTGTGTGTATGAGACCGTTAAGCATGATGCTGAGTGGTTGAATGACAACCATGCAGGGTGGTGGCACTGATAGGTACACGCACCAGGCAGAGGTGTTTGAAGTGAGTGTGCAGACCCAGTCAACAGAACTGTGCACCTGCGGCTGTTGTTATGCTTGTCTTGCACTGTATTGCACCTAGAGTAATCAGCAAGCCGTCAACATGTGCACATATGCAGCGCAGGGCAGGCAGGGCCAGCAGGTAAGGCAGGGGCAATAGTATGTGGACACCTGATGAGCCCACGAGTGCAACCACTGCCATGCCAGCCCTACCTTGCACATACGGTGCTGTGCAAGTGAAAATGTGCAGGCTGAACATGTGGCATGCACATTCCAAAACACGTTTCATTAGGTACCAGCATTGCATAGCTAAGAGGGGTAGGTGGTCGTGTGTAATAATGAGGTGTAATTGTGTTGGTGGTGCAGTGTTGCCTCCAGTCAGCAGCTAAAGTATGGTATGGAGCACGCCCCAAACCCCCTTGGCAGTTGCTCCAAGCATGTTCCCATGCAGGGCAGTGTTAGGAGAAAGCAAGGCAGTGGCTGCAACGATGAGGTGGATGGGGGCACCTGCAGCACCGCAAGCACGCACCAGCAGCTCGGTCCAGCGCTGCACTGATGCCCTGATGGGCAGTGGGCAAAGAACGTGACATGACAGTTCTACGATGTCAGTGCAGATTGTGCCTGTTGCCAGGCGAGCGTGGGACGGACCGTAAGAAACGTGGGGCGGGGGCGTCCTGCCGCGAAGGACAGACCTGCAGCCGGCTGAAGTCGAATGGATATGCCTGTCATGTAATAAGAAAAGACTTTATATGAATCATCAACATACTGACTCCATCGCACGCGCTCAACAGATTGGACTTGCTGCTGCAAGTAGTTGGAAAGGTCGTGGGACGGGCTAAGAGCGAAACGCGCAATGCCATTGGAGGAAATGTTCACTTGTTCGTAAGAGCACCTCGCTGCTCAGTTGGATGGACTTGGACGCGTCGGACGGGCGGAATTTGGAATCGCGACCCATGCATGGCCATATGGACCGCATGCTGCTCTTGCTGGGCAGCAGTCGGCAAGGTACTATGTAGGCCGTATAAGACGCTTAAACTCCTTGCATGGTTTGCAAGGAAGCGTGTGCGTATGCGAACTCGGGAAACTGTCTCGACGAGGCAAACAATGCAAGCCCGACCTGCCTGGTGTGCTCCGCGACGCCTGCAGCAAGCGCCCCTTGAACAATGTGACTTGCTGTCAGCATTGTAGCTATGGAATGACGGAATCAGGGCGCAGAAGCGGCGCTTCTGGGCAAGGCGCGAGGGGCAGGCGCGCGCGATCGAGCATTGGACTTTGGCAAGCGACGCGGGCGCGAAGCTCCCTCGATTGTTGCGCGACCTCGCCGAGGGAGGCCCACGGCCGACGTGCCTTCCTGCTGCGGCTGTGGCGCGTTGCGGCTGAGCGGCGTGGGTTCGTTAGCGGTCAACGGGTTTACGTTGGGGAATTCGCGGCTTGACGTCGTTGCTGAAGGGAAGACCGCTAAATATCTTGGGCTTTTCTATGGTCCCGGTCGCCCTTTCACTGATTGCGCCAAAGAGCTGTTGGTTTCGGGGCGCAAGGCCACGTACGGCTTGCACTCCATCCATTTGCGTGCAAGGAGCATAGGATCAACGCACCTAAGCTGCGTATGGACCTGTACAACGCCACGGTAGTGCCCGTCTTTTCGTACGGTGCCCAAATTTGGAGTGTCGATTGCCTAAACTCGTCTTTGGAGGGCGCTATGGCTCACCCCATGGTGGAGGAACAGCGAGCCTTTGTGCGGAAGGCGGTGGGGTGAAAGCTCATCGGTACGCCAGGTGGATGGGGCTGCCTTTCATGCAAGGCGAAGAACCTTGTTGGCTAGCACATGCGGATGTTGTTATGCGGCGGGGCCTGCACCAAACCCTCATGCGGTTTCGGTTAATGTGCTGGGACCTCGAGGTCAACCGGCCACAGGGGCGTGAGCGTCGTTGCCGTACGTGTCGCATTTGTGGTGATGAGCAAGTCGATGAAGATGAACTGCATGTACTGTGTGAGTGCCCTGATTATGAGTCCTTTCGTGACCGGTACGAGAGTGACCTCCGGTTTAAGGAGAGGAACATGCGTTCGATCATGATTTAGGCACCCCCCCATAGCCCTTGCTTACTTCATTTCTGGACGAGGTATGGCAAGAAAGGCATCATATCTTCCAACGGCGTGCTCGGCTAGCTGTGAGGCGTGTGGGTAGTGGCAAATAAGCCCCGCCGCCCCTGCACACTAGTTATTATTTTGCAGTACTCGTCCTTATGGCCCCCTGGCTCTCCGGACGTGCCCCTCTCGGGGTCTGTAACTGTAACTGTAACTGTATAACAAGGGAGCAGGTCGGACTGGGACGACGCATTCTTCTGAGTGAGGGGGTCATAGTTAAAGCTTCCATTTCAGGATCAAGTACAAAATAACGTTGCCGTGAGAAGTGGAGCCACGGTCAGTAGAAGGCTTGCTAGGTGCAACGAGGTTCAGCGAGACCCGGTGCCTTAACAAACAAAGATACTTGTAAAGTGAACATGCAGTTGCAAGGTGGGCTCGGCGGAATCTTTACAGGTCGGCGTGCGTCCATGTGAGCAGCTCGACATTATGCTATGCGAACCAACTTTGGCTGCACATGGACTCCAACGTAAGCAAACAACCCCAAGCAAGCAACCCGGATGGGAGATAAAATTTTGTTCCTTTGACTAACGCAGAAGGTTTTTGCTTGCAGCGAGCAGCGAGCAGGAATAACATCCCAGCCGTACAGCACTGCCACCCGTCCGACAAATGACCGTAGCCGTGCCGTGCTGCTCTGCCCAGTGACGCTGTCAGCTCCCCAGGCTACTTGCCCTTAAGGTCACATATATCCCGTGCTTGTAGAGAACAGCATGGTGTTGCACAAATCAGAACGTGCCTCGTCCTAGTGTCCTCGTCGTTATTACCATTGCTACATGTTGCTGCAGCGCTTTTTGTGTTGCGCATTAGGCCAAGGACCTGGCAACGACGATGACCAGCAGGGTTTCCGCAGTAAGGTTGTCGCCAGTGGAACCAGGGGACTGTCAGCTGCAAACAATACATGTGACTACATCAAGGTCAAGCATGATAATCATTGCACGGGCGGAGTCGCTGTTGCGCCTCTTCTGTCGTCCCTGCTGACGCAGGAACAAAGGTGAGGAGAAGAGCCTCTTTACTGCTGACACTTAATTAAACATACCGTGTTGAACTTGAATGCGAAAACCTCTCCCTGCCGACAAAAAGCTCGTCCTGCCCATGATGTGCGCGACTTAGGGGTTACGGAGTAACCGGAGACAGCAGGAACAGTGCAAGTCTTGCATGTGAAAAGGCAGCAGCAGGAATTCCGCTGGCAAGGGTTCTGATGAGCCACGTGGGTGTTGCTGCCTGGACCCCCGTGGTTCACCTGCCCCGCCTGTCGCGGCCGGTGTCATGGAGACCGTTTGCCCCCTGCAACCCACTGTTCAACCGGAAGCCTGTTTGCCCGCGATGGCCCGCAGGGCGCCCCGAGATGGCCCGTCGCCCATCGGCACGTCCCCTCCCGCAGCTGAGACGAAGGAAACGAGCATTGAATGCAGCATCACAGCACCCAACGCTGAGATAGTGGGTGCAGCAGTGCCAAACCACACCGAACGCAGCATCTCTGCCCCTCTGCAGCCGCAGCCATGTCCGGCCGTTCGCACGGCGCCCCTCACTCCCCCGCATCACAGCACCCCAGCCCACGCCTCCGACGAGCTGGCTTTGCAAGTGGACTGGGTCGTGGAGCACTCCAATGGCTCTGGCTCCGCCGCCTGCTCCGTGTCCCGTGCGGTGGGCCTGGCGCGGGCCTCTCTGGCCTGCGACGCTCGCAGCGGCGAGGCGGACCCCTGCGGTGCGCTGACAGAGGAGGTGCCCAGGCTGGGGGAGGTGGAGTTGGCGCCGTGCGGGCCGCTGCCCACGCTGGTGCTGCGGGCGGGGGCGCGGGTGTCGCTGTCGGAGCCGTGGACGCGCGTGACCAGCCACAGCCTTGCAGCAGCGGGCGCGCGGGCGGCCAGCCCCGGGGCCGGCAACGTTCGCGTGCCGTCGGGGCGGCCGTGCCGCCTGCTGCGCGCCGCCAGCGCCGGGGCAGCGTGGCAAGGCAGTGAGCACGTGCCCTTCACCCCGGCTCCGCGCGCTGCAGCGGCGGTGGGCGGTGACGGCGAGCCCCTGGCCACGCGCGTCCAGGGCGGGTATGGGAGCTCTGCAGCCGGTGGGGGCCTGGACCGCAGCGTGCGCTCCGGCAGGCTGGGCGTCATGAAACACGGAGAGGGGCGCAGCCTAGGCGGCTTCCAGGCCCCCATGGGCGGCCGGGGCGGCCTTGCCCCTGTGTGCGGCCAGCTGGTCCACGGCGGCTGCACGGTGCTTACTGTGCAGTCTGCGGCCATGAGCACGGCCCCAGGCACGGTGGGCGAGGTGCCTCAAATGCTGGACACCACTGCCAGCATAGGCTCTGACTGCAGCCCCGCGCAGGGCAGCTGGGCGGCCTTGCTGGGCATGGACGGCCCGCCGCAGGCATCGGGGCCTGGGCCACACGGACCCCGGCTGCAATCCACGCAGTCGCAGCAGGACCAGCAGCAGCGGGACCAGCGACCGCTGTCAGCCGTTGCCCAGGCCGGCAGCGCGCTACCCCCCAAGGCCCCTGTACAGGTGGGTGCTGCGGTCGGCGGCAGGCCGAGTGCCTCGCCCGGCCGCCTCCTCATGGGCGTGGCTGGCCGCCCACCCGTGGCCCAGGGGCCCTTCCGAGTGCAGGAGCTGCGGACAGGAAGCCCCGCCGTGTCGGTGCCTGCGGCGTGGCGGCCGCCGCCGACGTCCTCGCTGCACGCCCCTGCGCGGCCCAGCCTAGACCTGACGGGGAGCACCACACCGTCCTCGTGCGTGCCGACCGGGGACGAGGCGGAGGCGGAGGGCAACGGCTGGTCGGAGCTGCAGGCGGACGCCGCAGAGCACCGCTCAGCCCCAGCGCTTGCGCCTGCGCACGCCTCCCAGGCACACGCACAGGCGGCGCCCGGAGCTGCTTCAACGGCGGCGCCGCCGCCATGGGCACTACCGCCATCCCTTGCCATTGCAGGGAGTGACGCAGCGGCAGGGGCTGCAAGGCGCCACCTTCCCAACGATCCTAGCGGTCTCGCCAATCTGCACCAGCCAGGCGCTGCGGGCGCCAGCGCGTCGGTGTTGGCGCTGGGCCCTGCCCCTGCTGCGACAGCTGCCGCTGCGGTTGCTCTTGCCGCCTCCGCGGTGTCGTCCCCTGCGCCGTTGTACGCACGGCAGGCGGAGGGCGGCCACCACCATCGCCTGATGCAGCGGGTGGCGGCGCCGCAGGCGCTTACGCAGGTGGGTGTGGGCGGGGCATTGGGACGTATGTGAGGACCGGGGTGGATTTAAAGGCATGCTGGGAGGTTGGGGTCTTTGGGTTCGTGGCAGGATCGCTCGCCTTTACCCTTGACGCAGCAAGGCATTGGCTACAACATTGCGACAGGTCCGCGCAGCACTAGTCGGTGCAGCCCAGTCGCCGCTTACGCAACGCCTGGCCGATTGGCCTGGTTAGGTTCCCTCGCAGCTAGTTCGTAACGAAGTGCAACAGTCTTTGTCTGCGCTACGCTAGCTGCGGTGCTATCCCCTCTCTACTGCTCTCCAATCCTCTGCACCCGTGGCGCCATGCACAGCGCAACCTGGCGGAGCTGCACATGGTGCACCACATGGCGGCGGGCGCGGCGGCGGGCGCGGCAGGCGCTGCTGGTGGCGCTGGCGGCGCCTTGGCCGCCTCCGTGCCGCTGGCGCAGCTGGCCACGCTGGACGTGGGCCGCCTGTCCAGGGATCTCCGCGCGCTGCTGTGGATCGGCCAGGGCGGCGGCGGCGTCGTGTTCCGGGTGGGTGCCACGTGCCTGTGAGGTGTGATGCCGCTGCCAGCGACGAGCTGCGGCCCCCCTGCGCCGAGCGTGTGCACCTGCGTTGCCCGGCCGCCCTGGCTACCAGTGACACGCGCTCGCTTCCCCGCACAGGGCGTGTGGCAGTCTGCGCCTGTGGCCGTCAAGTTCATGCTGGCGGAGGAGCCACAGCACGTCAACGCCGCTGCGCTGGAGGGTGTCGTCAGCAGCGCGGTGAGGAGGGAAGGGGGACGAGGGGTGGGGCACCAAGGTGCTGGCGTGCCGCATCGGCATGCCTGGACTCGGCGCGGGATGTAGCGGCGCTAGCCTGCACCTGCCGGGACCTTCGCACGCTGCTGCTACAGCCCTGCGCCAACGTGGTGTGGGGGCCCATGCTGGCGAGGCACTACGGCTTGAACGTGCACGTAGGTGCTGCTGGGGCACATGCATGTTGGTGAATACGCTGGGTGCGGAACTGAAGGCGTGCTCGTGCGACTGCAAGGCAAGGCATGCAGCAGGAAGCGGCAGTCTTGATGCCAAGGATATGGCGCCCACATCATTCTGCTGCCCGTGTAGACCGCTGCGCTCGGGGTCCCTGACCGTCACTTGCCGGGCTTGGGTGCTTCTCACCTTTTCTTTATACTGGGACTGCTGGAGAAAGCGCACCTCGTAGCAGACACCCTTGGGGCCGCTAGGGGAAGAGCGGGTGGATGACGGAAGAGGGTTTTGCCGCGGCTGCCCACCGCTGATCCTGTTCCGTCGCTCCCCCTTGCCTCCCCGGCCCCCAGGTTGGCCACCCCAACGTCATCCACACCTACTCCTTCTCCGTGACGCGCCTCACGGAGGCGTGTTTCGCCGAGCCCTCGCGGCACACCCCTGGGGGCTCCCTGGTCACGGACGGAGGGGCCACGGTGAGACCGACACCGAACGTTCCAGATGACTTGCCTATCCCCTGGCCTGGCGTTTGGCCCGGCATGCACTTCATCTGCCCTGGTGCACAAACCCGCACCTGGCCTGACAAAGACAACCTGACGAACTGCCGACCCTTCACCGCCCAGCCTGCTCAATAGTCTACCTATCGCACCTCATTGATGTGAATTCCCCCATCCCCCGCCCGAAGGAACTGTACCTGGCGCTGATGCAGTCCGCCGGGGAGGGCGGCCAGCCCCTGCGGCCGCCCAGCTCCCAGCTGCTCTCCCTGCCGCCGGTGCCCCGTGCCACGTCGCCCGGCAGCGGCGTGTACGCCCGCGCCTCACGGGGCGCGGAGGCCATGTTGCAGCTGCAGCACCACGCTGGGGCGGCGGCGGGGTCCGGGGCGCAGCAGTGGGCGCCTCAGCCGGAGCTCCACGCCACTCGAGGGACGGCCGCGCTGCCGGGGCCCGCGGGGGTTTGTTTACCAAGCGGTGCGTCAAGCGGTGGTGTGTCCAGCACAGGCAGCAGCGCGTCTGAGGAGGGCACTGTGGCACCACATGGCGCCACGGCTGTTCCGCCCAGCTTGTCCGGCCCGGGGCGCTTGGCGGGGCAGACCGAGCCTGCACGTGCAGCAGGGGGCGGCGGGGCCGTGGCGCACGGGGCCCAGCCCGGTACCGCGCCGCAAGCGCAGCGGCAGGGGCAGGGGTCACAGCAGGGGGAGACTGTTGGCTCCTCATTCGCACGAGCATCGGCGTACTCGGCCTTCGAGTCCGGGGACGGCTTCGGCGACCCCGACATCATGGCCAAGGAGGCCACCATGTCCGTGCGCCAAGTGCTGAAGCACCTCAAGGCTCGGCCCGGCATGTACATGACGCACATCATCATGGAGTACTGCGACAGGGGCAGCCTGCTGGCGGCCATCCGCAAGGGCATATTCAGGATGGAGGGGCCGCCTGCGCTGGCGGATCAGGACGGCCCGGTCGCGCGCTTCTCGCACCGCGTGATGCTGCGAGCGCTGCTGCGCACAGCCCGGGACGTGGCGCAGGTGGGGTGGCCTGACGGTGGGGGGCCGTAGGGAGGCAAGCCAACTGCGGGGGTTGAGGGATGGGCGGATGCTAGCCTGCCCACATTGTTCCCGCTGTCGCCCAGCTTTCGCTCGCCATTTGTACCGACATTCCTAATGCCCTTCCGTCCCGCCCCCAGGGCATGCACCACCTGCACTCTAGCGGCATCATCCACGGCGACCTCAAGCCCGGCAACGTGCTGCTGCGCGGCTGCCGCGCCGACCGCCGCGGCTTCGTGGCCATGGTGGCGGACTTCGGGCTGGCCAAGGTGGCGCGCGGGGAGCGCGACCGGCCGCTGGAGGCGCACCACTGGTCCACCGTCACCATCATGGCGCCGGAGGTCATCCTGGGCAAGTGGCACAGGGCCAGCGGTGAGCGCACGGACCGGGAGGGAGGGGAAGGGGGTGGGGAGGGGGCACAGTGGGGGCAGGTCCTACGGAGGGACTCACAATGAGGCACCTTGCCGAGAGCTTCCGAGTGGCCGTTTAGCCAAAGATTTGTTTGCTTAGTACTATCTTTTTCGCAATGCACTGGCATGATCGCCGACGGTATCAATCGACCGCGCACTGATAATAGTCGATGCCCGTCATCTTTTCTGCAATTGCAGATGTCTTCTCCTTCGGCATCCTGTTGTGGCAACTGGTGACGTCCGAGCCTGTGCCGTACAAGGACCTCACGGTGCCGCAGATCCTCCTGGGCGTGGCGCAGGGCACGGTGGGGCCGGGCCGGGGCGAGAGCCAGGGGAGGCGTGGAAGTAAGCGCGCTGCATCGCGCACCGAGCATGCTGGGTTTTGGGTTTCCGACTGGGGAGCAGAGTGACCAGTCCTAACCCAAAGGCATGCTGGTGACAGGGCCAGACGCTACGCCCACGGTACCCAACATAGAGGATCACGTTACGGATATGCGGGAACTACCGATGTGATGGGCTGAACGAGTCCACGCCTAACTGTACTGCGGCACCACCGGTCCCCGCCGCCCTTCACCCCCGCAGCTGCGCCCCGAGTGGCCCTCCGGCGCCCACTCCGCGCTGGTCAAGCTGGGCAGGGCGTGCCTGGATGCCCGGCTGGAGCAGCGGCCCAGCTTCGAGGCGATTGTCAAGGTACGGGGGAGGAGGGCCGGGCGCGAGCGCAGGGCGTGGGCAGGGCGTGGGCGGGGCGAGGGCAGCACCAGCGCCCTGCACGCCCACCTCGCCCACGCCCGAGGGGCGGCACTGCCCGTGGGCCGTGTGCCTTCGTCCGTACCTTGACCTTGACCTTGACCTTGACCTTGACCTTGACGTGGCGCCCGCCCTGGGTCCCTTGGCCTCGCAGTGTGGGCTGCGTTTGCGCTGCCTGTGCACTGGGCGGAGGGCCTTGACGTGGCGCCCGCCCTGGCCCGCCCCGCCCGCAGGTGTTGACCAAGATTGAGTCAGACGTGCGAACCGAGCTGCACGAGAAAGCTCGAGCGCGCAGGCGCGCACAGCAGCAGCAGCAGTAGCAATAGCAGTAGCAGAAGCAGTAGCAGCAGGTGCTGTTGGCAGCATTGCGATCCTGCAAGTCAAACAGGCTTACCACGGCAACAACGCGGTTTAAACTGCCACCAGCTGGAGTGTACCGTGCGCGAGGCGGCCAGCCGGGCCGAGGAGGGCCCGGGCATGCAGGGCCGGTTGGTGGACGGCGGGGGCGCCCCCCGGCATCGCATGGCATGGCGGGCGGGGCTCTACAACGAGGTGTGTGTGTGCGCTACCCGTCCTGCACCTTGCTGCACTGCTTTCATACCATTGCGCCTTTTTGCAGGGCGGGCGACGGGAGAGACTGGGCTGATGCCTTCACAATAATTGTGCCTCTAGAGCGGCCTCTGGCGTGTTCTTTGCTAGTGGGCTTGAGGAGAAATGTTTAGTGCCTTTGGATAGGCGATAGCCTGCACGGATGGATGTGCGGATGAAGCCGTATTGTTGGCGTCAGGGTATGGCTGTGGGCTGTGGGCTCACTGGGTGGCACGGTCGGTGTAGGAGTTAGCTTCGGCGGTGCTCATGCACATGCGGGAGTGGGGTACGCGTACGCAAGGAAACCGGGGTTAACGGGCGCTGTGGTGCTGCACCGTGCAGCGCCGTGTGCTCTGGAGGGCGGTGGGGGGGGGGTGCTGGCGGAAGGAGCACAACCGGACAGACGGAGCTTGTAGGCGGGGGGTCCGGGGTCCGCCCGCCCCCTGCTGCGCGTTGCGTGCGCATGGCCCCAAGCGCTGACTGGAGCGGCGCGCACACCTCGGCCTCGGTGAAGCTTTACTGTGAACCGTGGCGCCTGGCATAAGTAGCGGTTGAGATGCAAATGACGTACTGGGAGCTGATCCTAATGCTGAATGCAAACCAGTCTGAAGTTACTAGAGGGTTCCGGGCGATTTGCTTTGTCATGCGTTTGTCATGTCGTATACTTACTGCTGTGGGTCATGCCATGCTAGAAAGGACGCAAGGGCTACACGGTTTGCATTGCTGGGGCTTGGCGGTTTGATAACACAGAGCAGCAGTGCAGGAACTAGCACTTTGGACCGCTGTCTGCCGCACACTTTGGGGGGACATGCATCAAGTGGCACTGTGCTGGGGCGCTTTCGCTGCAAAAGTTGCAACATGGTGGGCTAGAACGCGCGGATTGGAGTTGAGGGGTGTGTTGTGCGGTGTGGTGTGGTGGCTCAGGCGCCCTGCAGCGGCGCTGTGGCAGCGGCGGCGGGGCACTGAGCACATTGCACTCAAGCGTACTCGCAGGGACCCAGCACGGGCAGGTGGGCACCGGCTGTGTTGGCGGGACTACCAGTGGGCTTGATGGTACGGAGGGAAGCCCCAGCAGGCTGGTCCCACCGTGGGTCGAGGCTGCACGGGTGAGCTGCGGGTGGTGCTGGGGCGCGCTGTAGGGCTGGAGGAACGCTGTGTGGTGCACGGGGCTCTGCCTCCTGCACACGCGGGCACAGTTTGCGGCACCGCATATGTCCGGTGTTTGCGGCGGTGTGGCGCGGGTGGGGCTGTGGCGGTTGAGAAGGCGTTTGTCACGTGGCGTGTACTGCGCAGGGGCAGTCGAACGTAGTGGCAGCTGTGGGGCCTCGTAGTACCCAAGCTGGTGGGTGAGGCATGGTGCGGCCGGGGGCGAGGACGATGAGGGATAGGGACAGGCGGGGATCTTGTCTTGCCGGTGTGGTGTGCTGTCGGGTGACCCCTACCTGTGCACAGCCCCCACGCCGTACCGTGGGGTAGGAAGCATGGAGCTGCATCAGGGACTGGGGCTGCGGGACTGGTGCATCTGGCATGCGGGGACTGGTGCACGTAGCGCCATGAAGCACGTATTGCCGCATCCCATATCCTCATTTGTGCTGTCGCATTGGAGGTAACTGTACGTAGGGCACGGCTGGGGACACGTGTCCGCAGCAGGCGGTGGGGCATCGCTGCATTTAGGAACTGCAAGCAGCGTGTTGTTACAGAGCAACAGGTAGCAGCAGCCCCGGCGGCCGTAGCGTGCGGTTGGGGTTGTCGGGCGGTGGAGGTGCCCGGTGCGCTGCTGCCGCTAATTGTGCTGCTGGGCTCGAGGACTGTGTGCTGGGGGGCCGAGGGGCACAAGTACGCAATGACACTGGAAGCTGGGGGTCTTACTCGTGCTCCTGGCGGGCTGGTGCGCTGGCGGCTACCGTGAGCGCGCGGCACAGGCGAGGTTCAGCCGGGCCTCGCGCAGGCGTGTGGGGCGGTGGAGGCCCGACGGCGGTCCCTGAAGAGTTGAATATGACGTGAGCCGCAAGTGTTTTGCACGTATGTTATGATGGCGTAGCAGGGCATGTTGCAGGGGCCTGGACCCACCTGGTGTGTGTCAGGGGGTTGGGGCTGATGCAGCGGACCAGGGGAGCTGCGCTTGCGGTGTGCACGGCTGCACGGCTGCGGGGACTTGACACGCGTGCGTCACTGCCTCGCGCAGCAGCCCGGCACACGCCGCTGGGTCTTGGTCTGGCGGCGATGCCACCTCGTCCCCTGCTGGTTGCTGCTCCAGCTCCACCATGCTGCACGTGTCGGGAGGTATGGCGGATGTTACAGTGGCGCCGAGGCGTATTTGGTTGCAATTTGATTACGGCCGTTGATGGCTTTGCTTTTTGTGAGTTGAAAATGTGCATATATCAGTGGCTGTTGTGCTTGTCCCTACATACCTGCACCATTCGGCTGTGGTCATTAGTTTGGCTACATACCTGCAACGCTAGTGTCGATAGCCAACTGGAAGTATAGGTGGTCTGCAGTCGGCTTGTACGCCATTGGCACGGGGGGGCCCTGCATGGGCACACGAGTGAACGGATGCCGCTGGGTACCGTGATAGGTGGGTGCCGACTGTGCGGGGCTGCAGGCAGGGGTGTGCGGATGTGCGGGGACGGCGACCGCTGTCACAGGCGGTTGGCCAGTGGTATAGATTGGTGCGTGGGGCTCGGCGCGAAGGTTAAAAGTGAGTGCATGCTTCAAGTTGCCGCGTGTGACGCGTTGTGCAGAACTTCATATTCTCTGGATCTTGTCTGCATGCAATTTGGATCCTGTCTGCGTACCATCGGGGTCCTGCCTGCATGCAACCCAATGGACCCTAACGCGGTGGGTACTGTGCAGGCACTGTCGCCCTGCGCCATCCATGTGCCGGGCGCTGGCGTCAGACGTTTGAGGGGGTGGAGTTGCTTCGGTGTCGGTCATCTAGGGTTGCGTCGAGCGTGGATGAGTGTTTATAACTCGGCTTTCGTCCTTTGTGGATGGCAATGGTTGTCCGGGGCGTGGGCGCGTGGCACGGCCGGCGGCGCGGTCATGCACTGCAGGTTGGTGTGCAGGCTGAGCGTGAGAGCACTTGCCAGCGTGTGTGCACCACACAGACATGCCATGCCACTAGGGTTGCCCTACTCACCACTACGCTGGTTGTCAACAGGTGTACCTCACAGTCCATCCGCTGGGCACACACCCATGCAGCCTGCGGCCAGCCGCGACGCGTGGCAACCTAGCATGCCCATGCCCATGCCGCCGTTGTGCCGGCGCTGCCCCCAGCCAGCCCCAGCTGCACCTTGAACCAACTCTACCCTTGTGCTGACCAGCCAGCAGGGCTCCCTGGCCCGCCCGTTTCAGCGCAGCAGGCAGCCAGGCACCAACTAACGTTCAGGTGGGGTGCCCCCGTGCTGCCCCGTGCCATGCCACGTGCCGTGGCACCCAGGTGGGCGTGAGGTGCAGCTGCAGGGCTGGCGGCCCAAGGAGCGCACGCAGCCCCTGGCGTGCTGGTAGCACTACAAGAGAACCGCCGTTGCGCCGTAGAGTGTGCTACTGTGCCTGCCGTCGGTGTGCAAGCCGCACTTCGAAGGGGCCGGCGCACGGAGCGACGGACATGTGGCGCACGGTCAGCTGGGTGTCACCTCATCATCCTGTTACACTGAATGCGCTGTCCAGAGAGTGACGCGTGCTTGCCTGAGATGGGCATCCAATGCATGAAAGCGGTTCGGGTTCAACCGTTGATGAATGCCTAGCTGACACGGAGTCGCCATAAGCAATACTAACCCACAAAGCAACACCCACAGCTACCCCTAACCCACGGCGAACTGCACACCCAACCGGTGCCGCGGAGGCCCATCCCACGCTGTGCGACTGCCAGGCCGTGACGCTCAGCACCAGGGGCTCGGCTGCCCCGTGGCTGTGCAATGCATGCCTTTGCCTTGGCCTTGCGGTCACCACTTTGAAACGGCCTACCTTCCCCCACCCCCCATACCCGCTGCATCCGCGGGAAGCTGCTCCACCGGCAAACGCCGCACCTCCCTGTTAACACACCCTGCCTACCTAGTACCTAACCCGTGGCTTAGCGGCGACCGTACGGCCCCTTAGCGTCGCACCCCACGCCAGGCCCCACATAAGGCCCACCAGGCTGTTGGGGTAGGTGGCAGCGCCTACCGCCCGCCACACTCCCAGTGAAGCCACCAATCCACACCACACCGTACACCAGTCCCGCACACAACACTCCCACCCTTCACCACCTCCCAACCCCATGCCCTGCCCTTGCCCCGCGCGTGCACACGTGTCGCTCTGCGTCACGCCCCTGCCTCCGTCACGCCCCTGCCTCCGTCACGCCCCTGCCTCCGTCGGCCCCCACGGGGGCTCAGAAGTGTGCCTTGCGGCTGGGCCCGCGGCGGCGCTGGTAGGTGGCGGCCTGCGGCTGCGGTGCGGCGGCGGTGTCGGCGGGCGGCACCAGCGGCTTGTCGATGACGTACAGGATGGCCTGAGGGGATAGGGGATGGGGGATGGGGGATGGGGTGGGGGAGCAGCGCGGTAGGCACGGGGCGGCGGAGCAGCGGGGCGGCGTGAGCACGAGGCGTGAGCGACCAAGGGCACGTCGCAACACGAGGCCCGACCGTGGCCCGACAGGTGGTGGAACGCCGCGGCCTCCCCATCCCCTGGCCCTCGGCCAAGCCCAGCCTCCCCCTCCCCCTCCCCCTCCCCCGCCCACCTTGCCTCCCCTGATCTCCTGGTACTGCAGCACGGTGCCGAAGTTGAGGGGGTCGCGCTCGGGCCGCTCCACCGCGTACACGTGCGTGATGCCGGGCACGCTGGGAGGGCGGAGGGTTCGGAGGGGCAGGGGCCAAGGGGGGCAGGGGCCAGTGGCAGGGGGAGGGCGAGGAGGAGGGAACGCGGCGTGGGAGAGGTGGAAGAGGAGGCAGCACATACACGTGCAAAGGAATCCCGATGGGGGTTCCTGCCGGCACGATTGGGTGTCGAGGTACACCGGTCCGGGGCCGAGCGATTGTGTGCAGAGGGAGCCTCCCCCGGGTGGCAAGTGACAGGGCACAGCTGGGCACGGAGCCAGCTGTGGGACGGCCAGTGTGCATCCATGCCATCCCCTGGGCTGTGCATTCACACAAGCAACGTCAAATTCATGCCCTGCATCCCTGCTGCGGCACGCGGACCCACTCACTCGCGGCGCAGGTAGATGTCGCGGCCCGTCGCGGTGGCCAGCGGCTGGCCGTCCCGCACGTCCGACAGCGGGAACAGCGGCTGCGGCCCCGGCACCACGTGCAGCCCCAAGATGGCGGCCAGCGTGTCGTTCATGGAGGCGGACAGCATGTCGTCCCACGTGGCGTTGGCCTTGGCCAGCAGCGCGTCGAAGCCCTGGGGGTGGGGGTGGGGGTGGGGTGCGGGAGGGAAGGGTGAGTGGCGGCTTGGCGGGGAGGCGGTGGGATGGTACGAGTGTGGTTGCTTGGTGTGAGGCTTGTAAGGCAAGAAAAAGTACCGTACATGCGGGCTTGCGTGTGATCCGTGGAGTTGGAAGGCGGACCCGGGGAGTAGCAGCAGCAGCGGCAGCAGCAGCGGCATTTACATGCAGGCTACAGCACGCTGACTGGTTTTAGGCTGCAGCGCCAGACACCTGCCGCCCGCCCCCCCCCACCTGGTCCACCGGCGCAAAGACTGTGCCGCTGAAGCTGGGCTCCAGGAACTTGTCGTACCAGCCGGTCACGTCGGAGGCGTCCTGCGGGGGAGAGAGGGCGGTGGGAGAGGGGGTTGAGCCCCCGCCGTGAGCCCAGCCAAGGAAACCCGGTTGGCGGTGGTGCCCGTATGCGCGCACGGTGCTTTGCAGCGATGTCCTGTGGGCGTCAAGGAGGCAACCGGCAACCTCATCTCCTCTGTTTGCGCTGACCAACTGGCCAGCGGTCCCACGTGCCCGGCTGTCCTGTGTGGCGCCATGCTTCTTGACACCTGTGCTTACGTCCCGTAGCCCCACACCCCTACCCGCACGGCCGCCCGCCTGCACCCCTCACCAGGAACTTGTTGAGGAACAGCGCCGCCTCCATTGCGTCGATCATGGTGGCGGGCAGGTAGGACTGGCCGCGCACCAGCAGGCTCCCTGGGGAGTGGGCCATGGGGGGTGGAAGGGAGGAGAGCGGGCGAGGAGGTTCCAAAGTTGCAGTGCGGGAGTTGCAGTGCGTCCTGCGCCGCCTATGATCCTGCTGCTGACGCAATGTGGTAGTGCTTGTACCCGTCCGTGCAAGCGGCCAGCACGAGGCCAACCTGTCGCCCCGCCTCAATGCGGCTCCCTTCTCCGTCCCCGGCCCACGGCGCGCACAGCGGCGGACGCACCCGAGCTGCACGCCACCAGCAGCACCACCGCCAGACCCGAGGCAGCGGCCAGCGGACCCAGCAGGCGGCCGCGTGTGCGCCGCTGTCGGCTGCTGGTGGTGGGGGCGCCTTGTGTAGGCTGCGCTGCGTGGGTGGCGGCGGAGGCGGGCCGGCGGGCCGTCAGCGCGCTGCAGCTGCCCGAAGCACCAGCCATGGCTTCAAGTTCTTGAGTGAATAAGACTTGCTGCTTGTGTGTTGTAGGATGGAGCAGCAAATTACAAATGACACGCTGTCGATAGATGCTGCGCGCAAAGTGAGCGACCCGCCGGGTCGTGGCAATCGACTGAGCGCTGAGAGAACGTGCTGGGGATGGGGCCGCGACAGTGGCCTGCGCAACTGTACTACTATTGTTGAAGTACGTGTATTCGTGTCGCGGTGAATGTTGGTAGATGTTGGAGTGGGCCCGGCACGGCAGCATTTCATTGGCGCGGGGGTGGTTTGATGGCTGTCAACCGCCGCGGAGGGTCCTCACCTGTCGCGACGGCAGCTACCCTCACGTCAATCGGGCGGCGCAGGGAAGTATTATCGTAAACACATACTACTGTGCGTTAGTCATTGCAGTGCAAAAAAGACTGACCGCGGCATGGGACCCTTATCGTGCCTTGCCTGATGCCAGCTGGTGCCTTGCTCACAGCTTCCTGTATGTGTCGACCTTGCGTCGCTCCCGTCTTGCCAGCAGGTTGGCCTTGCCTCGCCCGCTACTGTGCAGGGGTCCGCACATCAGAGGCGGCACGTCCAGCCGTTGGGAGCAGTGAGCAAGCCTGGTGCTCATGAAGATCAAGCGACGTAGCGGCGTGCACGTGGGCTGTGCAGCACGGCACGGCGCGCAGGGGTGCCCCGACCCACAGCGCCACAGGAGCACAGACTTACACCTGCCCCACCAGGGCACATACCTTTGCTGAGGCATACCGGTACAGCTGGCTATCGCTGGCAGGAGGTTTTGGCTCCATGGGGATTGGGGAAGAGCAAAGCCCTCCAGCCCGTTCTAGCAGGCTCAAGCGGGAACAGGGGAGCCCCTGAGCGGGACCCTGCGTAAGAACTGGTAAGAAGTGGAGCTGATGGGCGCGGCCCTCGTGCTCCCACTGCTGCCCTGGCGTAGCTTGGTGTAGGTCTAAGTGTCAGGCGTAAAATGTGAGCCTTACTGGTATCGATCAAGCCTTCGGGTGACCGTGGGGGAAGACGGTCGCTGACAGGCTGGACCCGTGTCAGGGCTCAGGGGTCAGGCGCCATGCCCAACCCGTGGGAGTTACCACGGTGCGCACACGGAAGTGTGCCGGTGAGTGCCCATTGTCCAAACGTGGAAACGCAGTGGCTGCAGGCGGGTGTGCAACGCTGCCGGGGGATGCGGCCCCGCCCGCTTCCCGGCCAGGTGTCAAGGAAGGTGCCAGGGTCGAGTCTGAGGGCTACGGGAACCCGTTCCTGCGCCGACTTGCAAAATTAGGATCCTTCATCAAACGGTTTACCGAAGCATGGAAGGTCGGTTCCCCAATTGGGCCTCCGTCACAGTCTCTGCAACCGCAACCGAAGAAGCTCGAGCCTCCCTTGACTCTGATCGCTGGAGCTTCTACGTGCCCAACGTCGCAATCTCAGGTACACTCTTCAGCACAGCGGTTGTTACATACACTCTGAAAGATGCTGGCATCCAAGAACGCTGTGGCTGTGCGCCCCGTGGCTCGCCGCGCTGTGGCCCCGGCCCCAGTCGCTGCGTTCCGCGCTGCTCCCCGCGTGCAGCGCGCCCAGGCTCTGGTCGTCAAGGTTGGTGTTATGACGCACGGCGTTTTCATGAGCCCTGTTTCCTCGTGAGACGGACTCCGCTTGATGCCACTCCTTACTGGGTCGCTTTCAAACGCATTACTGCGAAAGAATGGATAACAATTAGACAGAATTGGACGCTCAGTGTCCGGTGAGTCTAGAACCTACAAGGCACAACATCCATCGGCAATCGCTAACGCTCACTCGACCAAACACGCCAACAGGCCGAGCTCAAGGTGGGCGACAAGATGGACGACTACCCCAACTACTACAAGTAAGCGACCAACACAGCGAATGGTCATGACAGCTGGTCATGGTGTTGCTGGTTCGTTCACTCCGCGGCCGTTCGGCCTCACAAACAGGCCGCGCCCGCTGGTCGGGCGCTCAAGGACGCTCCTGTTTGACCACTTGCCGGCCTGAAAGCTTCTACCAGCGCACGGGACGCTGCCCTCCGTAACGCCGTCCCGGGCCCCTCCCCTTCCCCTGCCCCCCAAAAGGGTGCTACGCTCCAGCCAGGGCGGCAGCGTGTCGCTGTCCTCCTTCAAGGGCAAGAAGCCGGTCGTGCTGTGAGTAGCCATGCAGTTGCGTGATGACAATGTAAAATGACAAAGCAGGCGTTGCGACAGCACGGTAGAGCACGGTTGTGTTGTGAGTGGGACTAGGGGTCGAGGAGAAGCAGCGGGAGGTCGACCTGGCCACCAGGCCACGTGTATGGTCGGCCCCGGAATGCCCTTGATGCCATCCCGCGTGCCCTCGTGTGCATGCCTGGCACGCCTACACGCCTGCGTGCAGGCGTGCCTGAAACTGCGGCGTGCCCCCCGCCAACCCTTACCCCGCCGCCCCCGGCGTGCAGGTTCTTCTACCCCAAGGCCGCCACCCCCGGCTGCACCAAGGAGGTGGGTGGGACACGGGGTGGGCACCGGCCTTTGGGGACAGGCGTCAGGTGATATGCGGTAGGCCATGTGGAAACGCTAGGCGGTTGGTGGATACGCCGTGGATGAGCATGGGGCCTGTAACCACTCTTGCGGTCCACTGTGAGAACGCACACGCGCAGCAGCGGCACTCGGAACTCGGGAACTCTGCGGCAGGAGAGGACCCTGGTTGCGCCGTCCCTGGCGCTTGGCATAATTGCCCATCGTGCAGACTGCATCAGTCAAGCACTCCTGGCACAGCGCTGCAGCAGCTGTCCACGGCGCTTTGCCTCGCATGCCGCCTGCGCTCGGAACAGCTCCTCGGAACCCCCCAGAACCCTCCTCGCTTGCTCCCCCCAGGCGTGCCGCTTCCGTGACGAGTTCTCCCGCTTCGAGGCCGCCGGTGCCGCCGTGTTCGGCATTGTGGGTGCGGGGAGAGGCGTGGGGGCAGTTGGGATGTGGGT
>BQMZ01000249.1:0-89297 GCA_036984285.1 Chlamydomonas sp. KOR1 | reverse complement strand
GGCCCATCATCTGAAAGGGTGAGCGGGCCCCTCCCAGTGGCAGTTGGTGCGCGGACCTAGGACCCTCGCCACCCATTACGCCGGTCCAAGTCGCTGCCGGCCCAGAGCTGCCGCCGCCCGCCATCGACCCTGACGCGCCCATGCCTGCCCCCGCCGACGTGGGCCCCATGATGCCACTCAGCGAGCCCAGCAGCGCCGCCAGGTTGGCCTCGTGCACCAGCGGGCTCAGCGCACTGCGCGCCGCGGGAGCCCCTGGGGCCCCCATCGAGCTGGCACCGCTTGCCCCCCCTCCGCCAACCACCCCCATCCCCGCCACCGGCCCCACGCCAAGGTGCCCCGGGCCCAGCCCCATGCCGCCCCCGCCCAGCACAGGCAGGCGGTGGCTATTGTGCGGCGTGTGGGCTCGCGGCAGCCCCGGCAGCACCTCCCCCTTGCCGGGGTCCTCGAATCCCGCCAGGGTGGCCTGCTTGAGGGCCGCCAGCGTGCCGCGGATGAAGGCAGCCTCCTCCGCGTGCGCGCCCAGGCCGCGGACGCCGCCGGGGCCGTGCGAGGCGCGCGAGCGGCGGCTGGCGGCCAGCGCGGCTGCGGGGGAGGCGGTGTCGGAGGGCGAGGGCAGGCCGTCGTCTCCGTCGTCCTCCGTGGGGATGGACACCGTGCTGCTGTCGTCGTTGAACAGCGCTTGATGGGGGAGCGACAGAGCGCCGCTGGCGGCTGCGGCTGCGGCCGCGGCGCTGAGGGAGACGGGGGAGTGCTGGTTGGTGGCGGCGAGGGAGGAGGGCGGCCGGGTGCCGGCGGCTGTGGCGCGCTGGCGGGTGGACAGGGAGCGGGAGTGCATGGGGCTGAGGCGGGCTACTGTGGCGACGGCCATTGCGGCGGCGTCGGCCATGGAGGCGATGTTGGCGTCCAGGTGGAAGGGAGGGCGGCCAGGGCCATGTGGGTCAGCAGGGTGCCGCAGCGGGAGCTGGTCCCCGGACAGCGGGTGGTCCACGATGCGGTGGTAGCGGAGGTCGGAGTTGGCGAAGGGCGACGGCGAGCCGGTTGCGGTGGCCGCGAGGGGCGACGCCGCGCGGGCGCTGCCTTGGGAGATCGTGGGAGTGCCGTTGTGCGAGTGGGGCGCGGCCGGCTCATGGGATCGGCGGGGGCCAGGAGGCGGCAGGTGCGCGGGCGCGTCAGCCTGCACAGCAGGCTCCGCACCCGGCTGCGTGGGAACAGCTTTGCCGCTGCGACGCTGGCCAGCAGCGGTGATCGTTTCAGTGGCAGACGCATGTGGCACATGGATTGAGGGCTCTGCTGCGGCCACGGGTCGTGCCTCCGCCGCGACAGCCGAAGTGACCGTTGCGTCCGCAGGGTCGGAAGCCCTTGTCTCGCCTCCAAAACAGCATGTTATACTCCTCCGCAACTTCATTCAGCTGTATGCGGGGCCCAAGCCCCCGCGCGGTTGAGACTGCTCATAACCCACTCCTGTGCCTGCACAGCACATTTCTTTAGGCCTCGCCATGCTCTACTCGACAGTCATGTTCACAAGTTCACAGGCGAGGAGGTATCCCGAAGCAGAAACGCAGCTGGTCACGGCAATAGTCAAGAGTTCGCGCGAATGCGAAGGGAAAGAAGCTGCCAGGGAGACTGCTATTAAACTAGGTGTTAGCACGCAGGCTGTTTGATGAACTACCGCCGTGAGCCCTGTGCCCCTGTCCAAACTCGAGAGACCAAATTTCCGTACCAACTCCCGCGTGCATCTCTGTGAGCTCCCGCGCCTTGTGGGCAGACCAAATTGGACTCTTTTTACCTTACTTGTGCATCGTAGAATATACATGCTAGTCCAAAGTCGCTAGTCGGCTTAGTTGGGTATGTAGGTTGATGTGGCATCGTCTTTCAGGCTAGCCTGTTAGCAACAACAACGTGCTACCCGCATAATGCAACGTTTGTAGTCATCTTAATTGCATCTCACCGAGACAAGCCACACTGGTAGCGTTTAGCACCGACGCAAGCGCGTCATGCACGCGCTGGCTCATAGAGGCCATCTGGCTCAGAAACAGCCCTCCCAAGCACCCTTAACCAAACCCATGAACGCCGGATGGGCATCGGCCGTCGCGCGGATGGGCGTGCAAGCTTCTTGGGCCCCCTGCCTAGGCAGCTCGGGCTGCCCCCTCGCCGTGCAACGAAGCGGGCCTAGGACATGCGCGGCAGCTCTCCAGTCTGCCAGCGTGCATGTGGGCGGTGCATCAGCAGCACCGGCCGGCAGCGGGGCAGGCGCACGGATGGTGGCAGCAGCAGGGGCGGTCGGCCAGCTGGGGATGGCTAGCCGCAGCCCGCTGCACCTGCCCAGCGGCCCCGGCCAGCGCCTGGGACGATGGGCCCCCGGCACCCACACCCACACCCAGGCCCCCGCACGCTGGTCCTCGGTGCTGGCCGGGGCGACAGCCACCCAGGAAGCGCCTCCTGCAGGTGTGCCGTGTATGGGGGGGTGGGGGCGAGAGTGGGTGGGGGCCGGCAACCTGTGGGGGGGCCAGGGGCAGTGCCATACTGGCCTGGGGGTAGATCTGGGTCGCTGCCAAGCGTGCTGTACAGGGTTTGAGTGAGCATCCCCGTAACGTAGTCGCTGTCGCACATCGTGCCTGAAAGTAAGCTGCTGCCGCGTAACCCACGGTGCCTGAGCGCATAGCGTGCTGCCCCCTACCTCCCTCACCATCACCGTTCTCTGCCCGCCCTCCCTGCCCCTGCCCCGCCCGCCAGGCCCGGTCGCCCCCCCGCCCAGCCCGCCCCCCGGCGGCGAGGACCCCTCCTCGGCCTCCCCCTCCGCCCCCACCTGCACCGTGCTGCTGGAGGTTGGCGACATGAAGTGCGGCGGCTGCAGCGCCGCCGTGAAGCGCATGCTGCTCACGCGGCCGGAGGTGGCGGCGGCGGCAGTCAACCTCATAACGGAGACGGCGGCCGTCACAGTCAGGTGCGGGAGCGGGGGCGGGGGCGCGGGGACAGGGGGGGGGCGTGCAAGGCTGCGAGTGGGGGCCTGCGGACACCGTGCGGGCAAGGACGCAAGCTAGCACCGCCGGAAGAACGCCACCCCCTGTCATGCCGTTGGCCGCCTTGGTGTTACTGCACAGAACGATGAGACCCGGGAGGGCACACCGCATGTGCCGCTTAGGGACCAAGTGTGGAACATGCGCTATGGATCAACATGGCCTGAGGTTGGCACGATCCCTATGAGGCACAGCATCAGCACAACAGCGAGTTTGATAATGCCGTTTGCAATCAGCCCTGAGCTGCTGAGGCGCCACGACTGTCTTTGTGCCTTTCCTCCTAACCTCCGCAGGGGACCTCCCTCCCCCGACACCGCTGCCGCGCTGGCCGCCTTCGTGACGTCCCGCGGCTTCCCTTCGCGGGTGCGGGAGGCGGGGGACGGCGGGCCGCTGGGCGCGCAGGCGGGCGAGGAGGCGGAGCGCAAGCGGCAGGTGGGCGGGGCGTGTGGGGTGCGGGGGCCGGGAGGAAGGGCGTCTGTGTACGCCGGGGGGGCCCTGTCTCAGGCCCGGCTGTGAGGAGGATGCATACGGGCCGCAGCGCAGCACGTGGGGTCCTTGCCGTACAGCGCTGCGGCACTGTGGCACGTGTTGCCCGCATGCCCGCTCCTGCCCCACACCCTGCCCGCATTGACAAAAGGTTGTGCGTACTGTGTGGTGACCCTACCTGTGTGCCCTTTCTCGCTCCCTGGCTCCCTCGCAGGCTGATGCCCGGCGCAGTCTGGTGGACCTGGGCGTGGCGTGGCTGCTGGTGGGCGCCTGCTGCGTGCACCACGCGGGCCACCTGCTGCACGCGCTGGGGCAGCACGAGGTGGCGCACACGCCGCTGCTGGCGGCGCTGGCCGACCCGCGGGTCAGCGGGGCGCTGGGGGCGTTCGCCCTGCTGGGGCCGGGCAGGAGGTAAGGCGGGTGGCGGGTGGGAGGCGGTTTCAAGGTAGCCAGGGGTGCGTGTGTTGAGGGGTGACTCAATTGGCAGATGTCCACTATGAAGGCCCCCATGGGACGAAGTGTGCGCCAACGGGCACGGCCTGTTGGAGTTGATGGAGGCAGGGCGGATGCGGTGCTGAGATTGGGGACTGCGGGTATAGGCGCCCTCGCGCTGCTGTGGCTGGTGAGGTTGCCTGAAGCCAGGTCGAAGGTATGCCAGGCGCTAGGTGTCAACGAGCCCCGCTGGCCAGCTTGCCCGCCACAGCTGCTCCCGGTACTCCAGATGCAAGGCTCAGCAGCCGAGCCTGAGACGAGCCCATCCCACACCTCCTTGTGCCCCCCCCCCCCAAGGCTGCTGATTGACGGCTTCAAGTCGCTGGCCGCCGGCGCCCCCAACATGAACAGCCTGGTGGGGCTGGGCAGCACAGCCTCCTTCGCAGTGGGCCTGGCGGGTGAGGTGGGGAGGGGGGGGCGGAGAGCAGACGGGGCCCGTGCCGCCGAGCGGCTGCGACAGGGCGGTAGCTCAACAGGGGTCGCAACTCTGGACTCCACGCACCCAGGGTGGCGCAACGAGATTCCATGGCGTTGGCAGTGCTCGTGAGGCCGGTGATTACTTTGAACAGGTTGTGCCGCCACGGCCATGGCCCTCACCGTGCCATGTGGCACCACGCAACCACCCTCGCCCTTTTACGCTCACGCGCACCCTGCTGTCCCACCCCTGTCGCTGCCAGGCGCGCTGGGTCTGATGGGCCCCTCGCTGGGCTCCGACGCCTCCTTCCTGGAGGAGCCCGTCATGCTGCTGGCCTTCGTGCTGCTGGGCAGGGCGCTGGAGGCGCGCGCAAAGGTGCAGGCGGCCGCCGACCTGCAGTCCCTGGCCCGCCTCATCCCCGCCACCGCCCGCCTGGTGCTGGACCCGGGAGCCGCGCCGGGCGCAGCAGCAGCAGCAGGGGCGGGTCTGGCGGTGGAGTACGCCAGCGTGCCCACCATCAGCGTGCGGAGGGGCGACGTGCTGCGCGTGCTGCCGGGTGGGGCAGGGGTGTGGGCGGGCAAAAGGGTGCAAAGGAAAGCAGTCCGTGGGACCACCAGGCGGGGGAGAGGACTGTGTGTGCCGTCGCCGTCGCCCTAGAGAAGTTCCCTTGCGCTTGCGCGGCGTCTTAACGACAAACAGCACTTGCCTGTTGTGGTGCGCCGCTGCTCGCTCGCTTGCAGGCGAGAAGGTTCCTGTTGACGGCGAGGTGCTTGAGGGCGAGTGCTGCTGCGACGAGAGCCTGCTGTCTGGGGAGAGCCGGCTGGTGGGCAAGGGGCCGGGCAGCAGGCTGGTGGGCGGCACGGTGGCGTTCGAGGGCGCCGTCACCATGCGCGCCACAGCCACGGGGGCGCAGTCAACGCTGGCGGGTGCGTGGCGGGACGGACGACGTGGGAGGGCAGGGGACTAAGGGTAGGCCACTGCTGTTATCCAGACATCCATACAACCCAAAGACCAGAATTGGAGGGCCAACCGTGACCGTGAGGCAACCGAGGCAAGAATTCTTTACCAAGCTAGTTTTACCTACTCCGTCACGTGCAAGACGGCTCCCCCACCAGCGCCCCTCGCCTGCACCCCACCCCACCCCGCCCGCCCCACCCCCCGCCTGCAGGCATCGCGGCCCTGGTGTCCTCCGCCCAGGCCCGCGAGGCGCCCGTGCAGCGGCTGGCCGACGCCGTGGCGGGCCGCTTCTGCTACGGCGTCATGGCGGCCGCCGCCGCCACCTTCCTGTTCTGGCTGACGGCGGGCAGCGCCATGTTCCCGTACGTGCTGGACGGCGTGGGCGGGTGGGCGGCGGTGGAGGCGTCGTACCACAGCCATGGTGGGGAGGCTAGGGGGGGAGGGGTGGCGTGCAGGGGTGCTGGCGCGTAGTGGCCGAGGGAAGAGCGGGACGGGGCAGGGATTGGTGCAGGGGGGCGGGGGTGCTTGGGGAGCCGCGGTGCAGGGGCAGGGGGAAACATGGCGTCGATGGCAGGCCCGCATTCCAACGGGCGTGGAGGCAAACGCAGCCTGCATCCCAGGGCACCACGCCGCTTACGATGCTGCTGATCTTTAGGCGGCAGCCGGATGGTCCACGTCCCATCCTGCACCTTCCCGTCTTGCCCGCTCACGTGGAGGGTATATGCCGTCGGCAAGACGGCCATGTAGGTGGTGTATAAACCCCCCGCCCGTACCTTTCTCCCGCTCTGCCAGGCGCGGGCGCCTGGGCCGCCCCCTCCTACGGCGACGTCGACCCCGACGCGCCCACCACGCCGCTGCTGCTGGCGCTGCGCCTGGCGGTGGACGTGCTGGTGGTGGCGTGCCCCTGCGCGCTGGGCCTGGCCACGCCCACGGCGGTGCTGGTGGGCAGCAGCGCGGGGGCGCGGCGCGGGCTGCTGGTGCGCGGCGGGGACGTGCTGGAGCGGCTGGCGGCGGTGGACACCGTGGTGCTGGACAAGACGGGCACGCTCACGGAAGGTGCGGGCGGGCGGGGAGCGGGGTGGGGAGGGTCAGGCGGTAGGACGACAGACCAATCTGCGAATCGGCGAGGAGGGGGAGGGGGCGGGAGGGTGTGGGGGTGTGAGGCTGTGCGGGGGCCGGGCCGGGGAGTCAAGGATGGAGTGCGCCAGTGGAAAGGCGAGGAAGGGGGCGCAGCACATTGCAGGGTGGTTGAGCAGGGCAAGGCGGCCGCCAGTGCGCCATGCAGTGCGTCCCCGCTCACTGCCGTACAGCTGTACTCCTGGGCCCTGCCTGCCTGCTGCCTGCCCCTTCCCACCACACCCGGCCGCCCCACGTTCCCCCACCCCGCCCAGGCAAGCTCCGCGTGCTGGGCGTGCAGGCGATGGCCCCGCGGGCCGGCGGCGGCGGCGGCCCCCGCGGCGAGGACGAGCTGCTGCAGCTGGCGGCGGCGGTGGAGGCTGCCACCCGCCACCCGCTGGCAGACGCAGTTCTGGCGGAGGCGCGGCGCCGCGGCCTGGGCGCGCCGCCGCCAGCCGACGCCGCCACCACCACCGCCGGCTGCGGCGTGCGCGCGCGCGTGGGCGGCAGGTGGGTCGCCGTCGGCCGGCGGGACTGGGTGCTGGAGGCCGTCGGCGCGGCGGCGGAGCCGCTGACGGCAGCGGTGCTGCCGCCGCCGCCGGTGGCGGAGGCGGACCTTGTCGGCGCCAGCTGCGTGTGGGTGGCGGTGGAAGGCGACGGCGCCGCCGGCCGCATCTGGCTGCGTGACACGCTGCGGCCCGACGCCGCGGCGACCGTGGCGGCGCTGCGCGCCGGCGGCACGGCGGTGCATGTGCTCAGCGGCGACGACCCCGCCACGGTGGCGGCGGTGGCGGCGGCGGCGGGCGTGGACGCGGGCTGCGCGGCGGGCGGTATGTCGCCCGGCGGCAAGCTGGAGGCGGTGCGGGCGCTGCAGGCGGAGGGGCGGGTAGTGGCCATGGTGGGGGACGGGGTCAACGACGCGCCGGCGCTGGCAGGGGCGGACGTGGGCATCGCCATGAAGGTAGGGAGGGAGGGAGGGAGGGAGGGAGGGAGGGAGGGAGGGAGGGAGGGAGGGAGGGAGGAGGATAGGGGGAGCGACGGGGCCCAGCTGCCGTGCTCGCGTATCTACCTGGCGAGGGGATGTCGTGTGCTGGGGTGTCGTCCCGTTCAGCCGGCCATCGGGGCGAGGGCCCCGTGGTCACGTGCGGCTGCTGGTGCAGGGACGGGGGATGTCACGCCGGCAGGCCTGCCCCGGGTGCGAGGCCGTGAAGGCTTGCCGTGACCGTCAGCCAACTCCTGCACCCTGAGAACCACCGGTTCAACAGCTTCCTAAGGATGCTATGACACCCTGCCTTGGAGAGTACTGCTCCAGCGGCACGCAAGGTGCGCCTGCCGGACAGGCACACCGGGTTGGCCCGCAATCCCACCTTGACTCCCCCGCCCCTGCTGCCCCCTCCCCCGCGCTGCAGGGCGGCCTGGACGCTGCGGGCGAGGCCAGCGGGGTGGTGCTGATGGGCGACCGGCTGTCCCAGGTGCTGGACGCGCTGGGGCTGGGCCGCGCCGTGCTGGGCAAGATCCGGCAGAACCTGGCTTGGGCGCTGGGGTACAACGTGGTGGGCATACCGCTGGCGGCAGGTGCGGAACAGCGGGGGCGGGGTGCGGGGAACACAGTGTCAAGAACGCGAGGTGGTGGTGGTAGCGGGGTGGGGAGCTGGTGGGGGCGGCTGGGGAAGACGGGGCATGAGCATCTAGGGGCTGCCAGGCCGACGCGCACCCGACAGCTCAAGGTGTCACTGGCAGGCCCACGGCGTCGTTTGCTGGTAGGGGACGGCCGGGGCTGGGCAGGTGCGCTGCGGGTCCGGCATACCGTGCAGCATGCGGCAGCGGGCTGGGGGCATTTATGTACCAGAAGGCTGGGCTAGCGCAACTGTGTGGTACTTACCGCCCTGCCAGCGTCACCTGACCGCCCCGCCCCTCACGCCCCCACCCTCTGTATGCCAGGTGCGCTGCTGCCGTCCATGGGCATTGCGCTCAACCCCTCCGCCGCCGCCGCCATGATGGCGCTAAGCTCCGTGGCGGTGGTGTCCAACAGCCTGCTGCTGCGGGCGGGGCAGGGGCAGGCAGGGGGGCAGGAGGGGGGGCAGGCAGGGGGGCAGGAGGGACAGGGTCATGAGGGGCAGGGGAAAGGCATGGCAGCGGCGGTCGCCGGGAAGCAGTGAGGCGGTGGACGCAGCAGCCGGAGCTAGCGCGGCAGCAGGCAGGAGGGGGCCGGGGGCGCGATGGGTAGCGGGAGGCAGCAACGTCTCTGCACGCTGCGCGTCTGTGTGGCTTTTGGTGAGTGGACTGTGCTGTTCTTCTCCTGACATGATGTTGTGTGGAGGCGAGGCGCGTATGCGGGCCGTACGAGGTGCGGGAGAGCACAGCACAGGGCAGTGGGTAGCGGAGAGGATGTACTGATCCAGTAAGTGTCCACGAGTGTGTACTGAGAAAGCGGTTCGGAGCCGTACTGGGCAATGTGCAGGGAATAAAACTGATTTGTCCTGGCCACAGAACTGAACAATAAGGAGGGTGCAGGATGTCGGGAAGGACAGCATGTGGCGACAAGCTGCGTGTCGTGTTGGCGTCATCATGGCCAACTGAGGCACAGGTTCAGCTCTTACAGCTGGGGACTCCGCCTTGGTATATCGTTTGGGTACCCCTTTGCGTTGACACTGTCTTAGCAGTTATGCACATCTTCTGTCGTCGGTCCACGGTAATGTCGCACAACAACATGCGCTCCACGTGTCGCATGCATGCGCAGTGACTGTGGCGCGCCGTGCACCTTGCCAGCCTGATCCCATCGGATCAACATGACCCGGGTGCGTTGCACCCATCCGGAATCGGCAGCAGCCCACGTGCTTCTGCCCGTCTGCGACTGCATGCAGCGCAAGTGCACCACGACGGGCACCACGACATGAAACCTTGTACACATGGCTTCCGGTCAGTTACAGCTCTCTGGGGTACCGAAGCTCAGCAGTGCGAGCACCCTTCAAGGTTGCGGGGCGGTAGGCTAAGCGGCGTAGCCCCGACTGGAACAGGTTCCCCCAGGTTCCCCTCGGACCCGCAGACAAAGGATTGTACACATGCTAGCGGTATGCATAAAATGAGAGGCGTGCACTGACTGCGTCTCACAATGAAACACATGTACTACAGCGTCTATAGGCAATGTGTGGGTTTGGTCAGGATGCTAGCAATCACTCAAACAAAAAGGAACCCTTCCCCGCTCTCCCTGGCTCTAGACATGCTCATCTTGCACCAATGTTCCCATCAGTACACCAGCACAACCTGGCACAGCATGCACATCATCCTAAAACAGTCCACGAACACCGACACTTTGTTGATGCTGGTTGATGCACTGCGTGCACCCACTACACCGCTCGCACCTTTGCTATGCATGACCCTACGCGTTACACCATCAGCACTGCACCAACACCATCCTGCTCATGCCGCCACGCAACCGAACGCCACGTCGCCACCCACATCCCTCGCCCTGCTCACTTCCCCGACCCCGACGCCGCCGCGTGCACGGGCACCCGCAGAGGCTGCGGCTGCGGCACCTTGCGCCGCGGCAGCGTCACGCTGAGGACTCCCTTGTCCAGGCGCGCGCTGACGCCCTCCACGTCCACGTCGTCCGGCAGCAGGAAGGAGCGGCGGAACGAGTAGCTGCGCACACCGCCGCTGCCGCCGCCGGCATTTCCGCGGGCTACAGCCTCGCCAGCAGCAGCAGCGGCAGCGGCAGCGCCGTGGGCGTTGTCGTGCTTGCTGTCAGAGGGTGCGGCGGAGGCGGAGGCGGAGGCGGAGGCGGTGGCGGCGCTGGGCGTGGCGGGCCTGGGCCGGCCGGTGGTGCGCGTGCCGCTGAGGGTGAGGGTGAGGGTGGTCTTGTCGGGGGACAGCTCAACCGCCACGTCGCCCTCGCCCATGCCTGGAGGGAGGGGGGAGGGAGGGCGGGAGGCAAGAGGTCCAACACGTGTTTTAGTGCCGATGAGTGCGGGGAGGGAACTGGGAGTGGGCGCTGGGTACTCATCGTAAACGCGACAAGGTGGTTGCATCGAATCAATGGGAGGATATCACACATGTTGGAGAGCGACAGCACGTTCGTATGGGGGGAGGAACACCAACATCATCAGCTGTAGCATGCGTGTTGCCGTGTTGGTACATGCAACCACGTGGACAGTCCCTCGTTGCATACCTGGGCAGTCTGCCGAGATCTCGTACTGCTTCTCGTGTTCCTGAATGTCTACCCCAGAAGCGGGCGTAAAGTCTGACGGGAAGGGGCGTGCTGCGGTGCGCTGCAGCAACCCGGCTGCCATCAGCGGTCCCAGCAGGCCCATCGGCGCGGGGTGCCCGAAGGAGCGCATCAAGAGGCTGGCCGGCTCCGGAAGTGCCACAGAAGGCAGACGGAAGAAATCGGCGTCATGGTCCTGGCGCTGGATGTGATTCCACCAGGTTCGGTAGCGGGCGTCGCCATGGAACGATGCGACGAATGGGCGGAGGAGCTCAGACAGCTGCGCCGAGCCGCGAACTGCAGAGGTGACTGCAGGGAGAGTCAAGCGACTAGCAGTGTGGAGAGCCATAACGCGTTGTGTAGTCCCCTCCGCTGCAGGTGTCTCTGTGTCTGTGCCTCACGTAGCCGGGTACAATTCGTGTCTGTCAAAACGAACGTCGCGCAGCGCAGCTTGCTAACAAACCGACTCATAAATGTAACAATGTCGGGACGGTGCCTATAGCAATGGTAGGGACAGAGCACAGCATTACGTGGATCGCCGTATTGTGTAGAGCCTTCAGGCTTACGCGACCGCGAACGGTTGGTTGATTTCCGACAGGTTCCACCAGGCAGGGTTTCAGCCTGGTCTCGGCCATTCCAGACACTGCGCGAACGGTATCCATAAAATAACCATTCCTGCATGTGCATTCAGGAGAGTAACAAGCTGCCTGATTGTCGCTGGACCGCCCCCGCCTCGATGCTTGGGCTGGCATGTGTGCCTCTTTTCCGCTGTACTTCAGCAGTAACGGAACAGCGTGCATTGCCGCGTTCTACACCGCAACATGCGGTCGTCAGGCACTTGGCGCATGGCGGACTGCACCGGGCTGCACGTGGGCTGGCGGCCTGGGCTTTGGTACGGCACGCGGCAACCAGGGGACAACGCGACCACCAGTGTCAAGAAAGCATGCAGCAGCTTGCGTTACTGTTTGCAACCCAGAAAGAATTAGTTGAGTGCTGCCAAGTGTCTCTGGTGCGGTAGCTGTTACTGTTACTGTTACTGTTACATAGCTTGAGCGGTGCAGCCCACAGCCAGCGGTATGCCCCATGAGCAGTGTGGCTCCGAGACCGTCAGCAGGAGTAGACAAGGAGAAGTGCACCTGGCCTAACGCCCGTGGGATAATATCCCAGCCCGGGTCTCACTGATGCGAAACAACAGCCCTGCCAGACTGGTCTGGTCCTCAACCGCCATCACAGCACAGATCCCCTGGTCGTAAGGCAAATCAACAGTAGCACGGGCACTGGCATACGCAGGGCAGTGGATAAGCACGTGCTCTTCGTCCTCGACAGCACCACCGTTGCATGCGAGACACAGCCTTTCGGAGCGGGCCAAACGCCTGCCCCTTTGGACAGCTCTATTTGCAGATAGCGGCCATGCACAGAGCCTAAACGACAGCAACTTCACTTGGTGCGCGCGCGAAATGAACACTTTGGCGTGCTTAGGCCACATGGAACCAGCAGAGCCTCGAAAGGCGAGCCCCATTTGATGCTTGTACCTACTCATCTGGATGCCAGGGCGCTTCCCGTCGGACGGGAAGTCCACAGGGGAGATACTAACCCGTGCATGATCCCAACCAGCCATCAAACGCTCTCTAAATTTAGACATCACAGTGGCAAAAGGGAGGGGGCGCCCAGCAAGCCACGCCGCCCTATCTGCATGGGAGACAGTATCTACAGGTAACTCCAGCCATACATCAACGCCGAGCTCCCTGACAAAACGCAGCACTTTACCCGCCCAAGCATCAGCCCATCCCTCATCCGCTAACCTAGCGGTGCGGTGCAGGAGCAGGGGTGTTTGACCAGCTCGACAAAGCCTCCTTGAGCAAGGCAGGTCGCAACATGGGTGGGTTACCTTGCTACTGTCCCCCGATAGCGGCTCCTCCCCTATGCTCACAGCAGTAGCAGGGCTCAGCATTGATCCGTGCGTCTGTGAGGGCAAGCGCAAGTGAATGTTGTAGGGGCATGCTGTCCAGCCTTGCCTGGCCTGCACGGTGCACCTGCCCTGCCCTGGACTTCTCGCGGAATCGGCCGTAGGGTTATCCCCGGTACGGATGCTCAACTACGTTGATGATGTGGTGTGCCTCAATGGACAGATGATCTCCTCTACGAGGACTGCCTGTGACGCAATACGATACCGAAAGGCACAGGAGGTCGTGTCCTACAGCTGTGAAAACGCTGAACCTCCTTCGTCGACAACATGCAGCTGGCATACTCCCACAAGCCGCTGCAGCAATGCCGAGCTGGCCGCCAAATAGAATGTCCAAAACTTGTGCGCTCGGCCCCACGGGCCGCTGCCCATCGACAAGCGTTTTCGGCACCGGTCAAAAGGCTTGGTGCCGGCTCCCCTGCGACTACACGACGAAGTGTAATTGCATCTTCTGCAAGTTATGACGACGGCAGCAAGGACTACGTGGTCAACACGCTCCCAACCGATCGCGTCCTCAACATTTGGAGGAACGCTCAGTGCGTTTGCTTTGATGTCGACTGTAAGTTGTAATCACGCGATTTATACATATTTGGGATGCGCTTCCATAATGGTGTTTTTGACGGACCTTTCAGGGATGTTGCGGGGCGTGTCGGGCAGCCGCGGGATTAACCATGAGCAGAAGACACAGTGCACGAGTGCAGGCATTGGCTTGTCTGTAGCCAGCTGGTCAGGGTGCCTGCCCTTGAGGTACCTGGGCTGGGTTCGGGGTGAGGGGCACGCGCGCGTCACTGCGTACCACAGTGATGCGCTGATGCGAAAGCACACGAGGTTAGGATAGTGACAGTGTTGTACAAATGCCATGGCAGCTCGTCCGCTGGGCCGCATGCCCGTTCCCTGCGCACCCAATGGCCGTGCGCGGTCATCTCTCCACTTGCCCGCTCCCCCATGACCCCTGACTCTCAACCTCCCCACGACGCCCCGCCTCGCTGCTCTGCCGTCACCCCCCACGCCCCCTCTCTCCCCGTCCCCTCACCCCTCCCCCTCCCCAGGCACCATCACGGTCAACGACTCGCTGGACCTGCTGGCGGAGTTCATGGGCGTCAAGGAGGCGGTGGAGCGGCTCACCAACCAGGTGGGGTGGGATGGCCGGTGGGGGGACAGCGACACAATACGGTACACATTTCTTGGGCTTTTTCAAGACCCCAGACGAGTGCAGCCCAGGCAGGTGCTGGTCCCGACCACCGAAGTCGAGTGGCGGTGGCAGTGCGCAAGGGGCGGAGGGCCTGTTGAGGCCCAACCGGCGGTGCGGCCCAAGAGCCGTGTGCACCGTACCGTGCCGGTACCGCACAGGGTAACCCTAGCCCCTGGTGCAACCAGGATGGTTCGCGTGTGCATGCCGGCGGAAGTACCAGGCTGCACGGCCCCGGGCACCACATCCTGACGCACAGGAGAGCCCGGGTCTCCCGGCCGCCCTTGCATTACCGCCTGCCTCACGCGTTGTTGCGGAAGACATCCTCTTTGTAAAAGATCCTCTTCTCCCCTGCCGTCCCGTTCACATCCCATGTCCTACCAACGTTTCATCGTTCGGCCCCTCGCCATGCACCCCTACTCTCCCACCCCCCTGCCCCCCAGGCCATGGACGGCAGCATGTCCCTGGAGGCGGCGCTGGAGGAGCGCCTCAAGATCATCAACTGCTCGCCGGCAGACATAAAGCGGTTCATAGCGGCGCACCCGCCCGCCTCGCGCATGGCGCCGGTGGGACGGAGGGGGGGGGCCGAGGGAGGGGGTCGGGATGTGGTAGTGGGCAGGAATGGAGGACGGGGGGGGACCAGGCATGACGATAGATAGAGGGGGCGCGGAGGCCGCCATGCAGGTGGTACAATAACGCAGACGCATTGGCATTGCTTGTTATCGCAAGTGTGAAGGGCGGTTGCTGCTGACGTGGGCCTCATGCCGGCTGGGCCAACCCACACGCGGCACCCTGATACGGCCCCGTGCTGCCGCCCCCATAGCCCGCTGCGTACACCGCCCGGCCCCATACAACCCTGTTAATTCTTGGCACCACCACCACCACGCCCACCCCCACCAGGGCATCAAGGAGCTCATCACTGCGCTGCAGCGGCGCGGGGTGCACATCTACCTCATCAGCGGGGGGTTCAGGTGGGCCGGGGGCGGGTGGGTGTTGGGCCCAACAGCAAACGGTAAAAGCGCTACGCTGGACCCCTTCGAGGTGTGCGACTGCCCACCAGCGCGGGGTTCAGGTGGGCCCTGGGGTTGGCGGGGAGACAGGCAGCAGGCCCAGGGAGCAGCTGGCGAGGCGGCTATGCGGCTTGAACCGCTTAGGACCTCCAGTGGCGTACGACCTGCTCAGTGCGGCCGCCGGGGCGGGCGGGCCGCGTGCCGCGCCTACCGCACCGCTACGGGGTGCTGCGGGATCTGCCGCGCCGACCCTGTGAACGCCACACCGTGGCGGACGCCATCGGGCCTGTCTTACAGGGTCCTATGAGAGGCTAGCTGTGAAGGGTCTGCTCTCATGCTGAGCCGGTGGCAGCAACACCGCCACCGCCTCTGCCGTACTAAGGTGCGCTGCGGCGAACTTGCTCCTGCTCCGCCGCCCCAACCCCCACCCCCCAACACACCCAACCCCAGGGAGCTGACGCTGCCCATCGCCGCCTACCTGGGCATCCCCAAGGAGAACGTGTTCGCAAACAGGATGGTAGGCGGGGTGGGGGGGAGGGGAGGTGCAGGGCGGTTGGCCATTGCCATCTCGTGTCCTTGCTGACCGAGTTTGTAGAAGATGTAAGTTCTGTGCGTGGTCGCCCCATCCTGCCCCCCGCCCCCTGCAGAACTGGCAGTGGGACGACGAGACTGGAGAGCCCACGCGCCTGGTGGGTGGTGGTGGTGGTGGTGGTGGTCGGGGGGTGGTTGGGCTCCCTAGGGGTGTGGGGCGAGCGCGGAGGGTGGGGTGGGGCGCCCGTCGCCCGGCGCTCGAGTGGCCCTTGCTACCTGGCGTTGCCTGGCACGTCCGCGGTGAGCGCACGTTCGACGTCTGCAGTTGCAATGCGCCTTGCGATGTGCAGGCGGTCCCGCCGACACTGTTCTCTCCCTGCTGCTGTTGAGCTGTGCTGCTGTGTCCCGTGCGCAGGTGGGGTTCGACGTGTCTGAGCCCACGGCCCACAACCAGGGCAAGCCGCAGGTGTGTGTGTGTGTGTGTGGGGGAAAGAGAGATTTGGAGATGGGGGGAGGGGTAGCGGGGTGGGTACGACGGGATCATTGCGTGGGGGTTGACAGAGTAAAGAGCAGGTGCAGGAAGCAAGCGAGCAAGCCTCTCAGCCGTAACAAGGGGCTGGGGCAGTCATGCGGCGGTGGGATTGGCTGACAGGCCGCCGTACCGAACCTCCGCCGTACCGACCGCACCCCCCCCCGCGCCCGCTCCCAGGCGTCCGCCGACCCCCAACCCACCGCCCCCCCACTGCTGCCAACACCCCCTACCGCCCCTACCCCCACCCCACCCCTGCCCCCCAGGCCATCGCCCGCATCCGGGAGAAGAACCCCTACAACACAGTGGTCATGATAGGTGGGGGGCGGGGGGACGGGTGGCGGGGGCGGCAGTGAAGGGATACCAGGGTACCTACGCTAGGTGGGCGTCGTCAGAGTTCCGGCTTGCAGCGCGCTTCAGACAGGGCAAGGCCCAGCTGTCAAGTCGTGGAGGGCTGCTGCACGGCGCACGTTTTGTTTTACGTTGCAGGCAAGAGCTAGGTGCCAAGCTGCCCTCCTCCCGCGACCCCATCTGCGGTGCGGCCTGTCCGGGGTGGATGGGCCTGGGGGCTGCCTGCACCTGCCGCCCACCTGTCAGCCCTCCATTGGCTCACTCTCCCGCCTTGATGCCCCCAAGGCGACGGCATCACGGACCTGGAGGCGGTGCAGATGACTGGCGGCGCCGACCTGTTCATCGGCAGCGGGGTGGTGCTGGAGCGCCCGGCGGTGGCGGCGGGGGCGGAGTGGTGAGGGGGAGGTGGGGGTGTGCGGGGGCGGAGTGGTGAGGGGGATGGAGGTGGGGGTGTGCGGGGTAGGGAGGGGGAGGAGGTGGGGGTGTGCGGGGTGGTGAGGGGTAGGGAGGTGGGGGTGCGGTCGGGGTAGGGAGGTGGGGGTGTGGTCGGGGCCTGGGGAAGGGTGCAGGGGACACCACGTGCAAGAGCGCAGAGCCCACACGGGTCGTGCAAGAACATGCTTGGGGGTTCTACATCAATACCATCAATACATCCTGCAACGCTTGTGTGGTGCTCAGGTGTCCCTTTCTGCCTCCCCGCACCCGTCTCTCCCCCCAGGTACGTGTACGACTACAGCCAGCTGACGGGTGCGCTGGTGCGCTACCGCGCCGCCATGGTGGGCAGCGGCGCGTGGGCGTGCGCCGCCGTGCGCATGATGGCGGAGAACACGCGGGGGGCGGCGGACCCCGCGGACGACTTCGAGGACGAGGTGACCATGTGGGTGTACGAGGAGGACTACCAGGTGGGGGCGGGGAGTAGGGGGTGGGGGTTGGGGGAACAAAATACTAGTAACGCGGGGGTGGGGGCGGGCAGTAGGGGGTGGGGGTGGGGTTGTATGCGTTAGACTGCACCGTCTGTGTGGGGGCGGGGGTTGGGGAGCGAAATGGCTGGTCTCTGTGCGCCGGGGGCTGCTCGGACCAAGGAAGGGGGAATGGGTGGCTTGGGATGGTCGCGATCAAGGCGCCGCAGTTGGTCTGTGCCGGCCTTCCTACCTTGAACACATGCAGCGGCGTTGCTGCCGTGCCGTGCCAGTCACCTAACAAGCCGCGGTCGATCAGGCTGAAGGTAGGTAGCACGCCCCGTGCTGCACAACACGGGTACCTCCTCGCCGGACAACGTCATTCCTTTTGTTGCACACCCACCCACGGGAAGCCACGGTCGCACCTCCAACCCCTCCCCTCAGGGCCGCAAGCTGACGGAGGTGATCAACGAGACGCACGAGAACCCCAAGGTGGGGGCCGGGGGGGGGGCGGGGGCGTGTGGGTCAGTGGGAAGCAAGTGAGCCACTGCGAGGGCAGGGCTGGAGCTTCTTTGCATATTAGCTACGCCCTCCGCCCACCCTTGCTTGTGCCCTGCTTCCCCTCCTCCTCCCCTTAACCCGCTCAACCATCTCCTATAATTGCGGCCCCCGCCCCTCCCCGTGCCCCCCACCCCCCGCCCCCCGTTCTCCAGTACTTTCCCGGCTTCAGCCTGGGCCCCAACGTGCGCGCCGTGCCCTCCATCGAGGAGGCGGTGCGGGACGCCGACCTGCTGGTGTTCTGCGCCCCGCACCAGTTCATGCACGGCATATGCAAGCAGCTCATGGGCAAGGTAGGGGAGGGGCGGCCGGGAAGGGGGAAGGGGGAAGGGGGCATGTACTGCATCAACCTATCACGCCATGTCCACGTGCTGTCCTCCATCGCACCCCGCGCCCCCTCGCCCACCAGGTCAAGCCCGGCGCCGCCGCCATCAGTCTGACCAAGGGCATGCGTGTGCGGCCCGACGGCCCGCAGCTCATCAGCGCCATGGTGCGCCGCTACCTGGGCATCGAGTGCTGCGTGCTCATGGGCGCAAACATAGCTACGGTGGGTGGGGGTGGGGATGTGGGATGGGGGTGAAGGAGGGGATGGTGGGGTAACGGAGGGGGGGAAGGAGGGGAGGCAGGTGACGGAGTGCTGAGTGAGCGGAGGAGGGTTGGGTGTGGGGTGTGGGGGGGAGGTGGGGAAAGGTAGGCAACAAGCAAGGTACCAGCATCAAGAGGAGCGAAGGGGTCGGGGGCCCGGAGTTTTCATCGGGCCGGTGCTCCTTCAGTGCATCCGCAAACGATCCGGCGTGCTGTCACGCAAACTGGTGTGTAGCGGTGGTGCCAGGGTGTTGTGTGCAGGTGCAGGGTAGGGGGGTGCGGCAAGGTAGGGCAGCGCATGTGGCGCAATCCTTGCGGCCAGACCGGCTGCCAGGCGGTGTACTGCTTTTCCCTGTCTGCTCCTCTTTTCCTCTAGAATCCTTGCCCCCTCCCCCGCCCTCCCCCCACCCTGGCCCCCCTGCAGGACATTGCTCGCGGCCAGCTGTCTGAGGCGGTCATCGGCTACACCAACGCCGACCACGCGGAGCGCTTCAAGAAGCTGTTCGAGCGGCCGTACTTCAGGATCACGCTGCTGCCGGACCCGGTAGGTGTAAGGGGTAAACGCAAAGCTGCAAAGCAGTGGGGGGGAGGGGGAGGGGAACATGGTCGGGTGGTGTGCGTGCACGTTGTGTCTTGCCGTGGAAGTTCCGCAACCTCTCTCGCTGCTTCATCCCAGGCGCGTCAGGCACCATGCATGCACCACCCAGTACCAGGTAGCCCTTGCGACCCATACGTAACTCTATACCGGTACCCCCCATTGCCCGCAGGTTGGCGCCGAGATGTGCGGTACGCTCAAGAACATTGTGGCGCTGGGTGCGGGCATGGTGGACGGGCTGGGGCTGGGGCCCAACTCCAAGGCGACCATCATACGACAGGTGGGGGAAGGGTCAGGGGAATTTAAGGGGCAAGAAAGGAAGGGGCAAGAAGGGGAGGAATGGGGACGGAGGAAGCAAGAAGGCCGTGGCCGTGGCAGCCCTGGGCCCCGGGCCACGCCCAGCATCGTCTTGGAGAGGAATGCGGGTTGGACTGCGCCTCGGCGGAATCAGGCGTGCCGGCTGTGAAGGTATCCTGTCGTCTCGCCCCCGCCCCACCCCACGTAGGAACCCTTTCCTAACAAGAATCCCCCCTTCCCCTACGCCTTGTGTCCGCCCCCCCTCCCCAGGGCCTGATGGAGATGCGGGCCTTCTCCAAGGCGCTGTACCCCTCGGTGCGGGACGACACGTTCATGGTGGGAGGGGAGACCGGTGGGGGCTGGGGGGGGGAGGGGGGGGTGAAGGGCTTCTGTTTCCCACGCAGGCAGGGCGGGGCAGGGCGGAAACGGAGGAAGCGGAAGGGAGGAGAGGCAAGAGAACGAGCCCCAAACCTACGCATTATGAACCACCTACATCCACCAAGTACGTGGCCAGATTGTGAATCGGTGGCCAATCGGATGGTAGAGCGGGTGAGAAAGCGGGTGGGTAGTGCAGCGCCTCGCCGTCAGCCCAGGGCATCCCTTGCTCAGGGGCAGCCAAGTGGAGCCTGGAACAGGTCCAGTGCCTGGAACTGCAACTGTGACTGTACTTCACGGTTGCGCTGCGCTTCTGGCGCCCCGAGCTGCCCTCTCTGGCTCCATGTCCCTTGTGCGACCATGCAGCCTGCGCCTCCCCTGCCCTGTGCTTGACGGCAACCCCTGCCCACCACCGCCTCTCCTCCCCTCCCACCCCCCACCACATGCCCCCCCAGGACTGCTGCGGCGTGGGCGACCTGGTGGCCACCTGCTACGGGGGCCGCAACAGGCTGGTGGCGCAGGAGTGGACCAAGCTGCAGCTGGTGCGTGTGTTTGGCTGGGGGCGGGGGCGGGGAGACGGGGCCGGGGGTTACAAGACGAGGGGGGGGGAGGGAGAGGGCGTATGCACGGGGGCAGGCTGCGGTGCTGGGATGGCGCCGTTGGTGGTCACCACACAAGTCTTATTCTCCACGGCACGGCACGCGCGCGTCAGCGTCAGCGCCGGTCCCTGCTGCTTGTTTGCGAGGCTGGTCCTCCGCGGTTACCAGGGGAGTCCCCCTGGCGGTTACCGTGCGCGCTACCTTGCATACACACCACACGCCCCCATCCCCCCTCCAGGCCGGCACCCCCCGCACGTTTGAGGACCTGGAGGCGGACCTCCTCAAGGGACAGAAGCTGCAGGTGGGGGGCGCGGGGGGATAGGCATGCAGTCGCTTGTTGCGGGGGCAGGGCAGGGCAGGGCAGGGGTGGCTGCTACTCGACAGTCGCTGCCGCCTACGTGTTGCCAGGCAGCCCTTCGCCCACCCGCACGTGTCCGTGGTCCTTCCTTATGGCCCCTTGGCTCTTCGGACGCGCCATACTGGGCCCGTAACTGTAATTAGAACCTACCCGGCCATGCACCCCCCTCCTCCCTTCCCTCGTTTCCCCCGCAGGGCGTGCTGACCAGCAACGAGGTGCAGGAGATCCTCAGGGTGAGGCACCAAGGAAGCATGCACGGCACCACCTACACGCGCTGCTGCAGGGCCGGGGCAGCGTGCATGAGCCTGTGCAGCCCTGGGCCCGTGTGTCTGTGCCCCCCATGCCCCCGGGCCCCCAACCGCCATGCCTCCCGCCAACTTCCAGGCACCGTGCCAGGGCCCGGAGGCCACTGACTGGAGGTGGTCTGTTTTCCTCCTTTTCTTTGACACCGCACACCGTACCCTATCGTTCCCCAGGCCCGCCACTGGGAGCAGCAGTACCCGCTGTTCACAACCATCAACCGCATCATCAGCGGCCAGCTGCCGCCCACCATGGTGGTGGACTACCAGGTGAGGGGGAGGGGGAGGGGAAAGTGAGGGGGTCCACCAGTTGGTGCTGCTGGAAGCTGGATGCCGGGCGTGGGGGCGACATTAGTGAGGTAGGGCGAGCACACTCTTGCGGGCACTGTCTTTTGCTGTGCGATTCCCTTGACGTTCCCTCTGCGTCTCTGTCCTGCGCCCCATGCCTCCCTTGACGTTCCCTCTGCGTCTCTGTCCTGCGCCCCATGCCTCCCTTGACGTTCCCTCTGCGTCTCTGTCCTGCGCCCCATGCCTCCCTTGACGTTCCCTCTGCGTCTCTGTCCTGCGCCACATGGCAGCATGGGGCGCGCGCCGCCCGCAACGGCCCCTCCGGCGGCGCCGCCAGCGAAGACGACGACATCGTGGCGGCGGCGCGGCGGGCCATGGCGGCGGCGCGGGGGGCGGGCGCGCTGGCGGCGGCGGCGGGCGGCAGGGACGATGCCTAGGGTGGTGGCCGCGCGGGTTAGAAGCGGCGGGGCGGCGGGGTGGCAAGGGCGGACGTGGCCTGGGCGGCATGGGGCGGCATGGGGGGCAGCAGGGGGGCGGCAGGGGGGCGGGGGAACGAAGTCCTAGAAGCGTGGGCGGGCGGGCGGGGGCTGTGTGTTGAGGGGGACTGCGTCAGGCGCTGTGACGTGCCGTGTGGCTGACGGGTTGGGCGGTAGCAGTGTTCCGGGTGTTGGTTGCGTTGCATCGCGTTGCGTCGGAGGCGGCCGCTGCATTGGCGGCTGCAGTACTGTACTGGCGTTTGTTTGTGGCAGCAGCTGCGATATTGCGCCTGTTGTAAGCAGTGTGCGTCATTCAGCACACAACAGGCACCCTGCGTTCGTCGATGGACAGCGTCAGCGGTGTGTGTGTGTGCGCAGCTTGCTTGGCGGCCCTGGGATGCAGCAGGTGCTTATCAAGCAAGGGGTTGCAGCAGGGCAAGGAGCTGGCGGCGAATGAGAAGACTGAAACCTGATTCGGCGAGTGCGCTGTTGAACAATTCTTTATCCTGCTGAGCCTGGCTGAGCCTGCAGTCGATGCTGGCTATGATTGTTTGTTGTACGAGCGTGAGAGTAGTTGCTTGTGTACGGCATTCTTTGTTGGCGCCTGCATTTTCTTTAAGGGCCTGCATTGGAGCCCCGCTTCTGTAATACTTTAGGGAGGACAGTACCGCATACTGCGTTTGCATATGCCTGCGCTGCTTTGTAACAAATCAACGGCAACCACCACCAGTGGCCGTTTGAGCCCATTGAGCATCACCCAACCAAACGGGCTGCAGGATCACGCGCAACCCTATCACAGCCCAAACTGGCCCAACTGCCGTACGTACCGTAACCCGCAGGGCACCGCCATCCTGGTGGGTGCAGACGGCTGGGTGCAAACTTTCAAGCCGTGTCTGGCCTGGTCGAGCACGTGGGTATCAGCACTCCCGCTGCCGCTGCCCCAGCACCTGACCCGCCGCACAATCTCCAAAAGCGTTACAGCGCCAGCCAGCACAGGCGAACACCGTACTCGCACGCACGAAGGACCTCGGTGTGGGCCCGCCTTCAGGGCAGGCAGCACCCATAATGTGTACAGCACTGCACAGCACAGCACAGCACAACAACCTAACGGCACAACCAGATATAACAAACCTGATGCCGCCTGATCTGCGTGCCCAAATGGCACACACTGTACACAGCCACGTTGCTGCTTGGTGTTGATCACACGGTCTAAGCGGTTCCGTGCTCGAGCCACAGGCCGCGTCACACAGCCCCTGCCTCCTGCCCCCTGCCCCCTGCCTCCTGTACCGCTACACGGCAGCAGCATGCCGCCGCTGCACCCTATTAAGCAACAGCCGTACCGCACTCCTGGAATGCACACTCGTACCGCATACCCGTACCGCACAGGGTGAAGGGCTCCTGGACCGAGCACAGTAGCAGGAGCCCGCCTGGCAACCCCAGGCCCACAGTCTATACGCCATGCTCGGCACCACGGCACATCGGTAGCCGCAAAGCCACAACTAGCGCTGCAATCGCAGTTGCTTGCCGCCTTGCCCAACCCCTGCGGGGAATGCTTACGCACTGCAGCCAGCCCCACCCGGGCTTTCCAGCGTGGAGCCCAACTCGCACCTTGGCACTTCCCTCTCCGACGCGCCAACGATCCAGCGTCCAAACAGCGTCCCTGATTGCAATCCCTAGGCTCCCCAAGGCTGTCACAAACCGCCCTACCAGTGACCGTTGCCTCATTTCCGGACTGCCGCCCGCATTGACCCGGACAGCATCCACTTGCCAACCCTACAGCTTTACAATCCCCAAAACGCTCTCGATTTCCTGCCTACCCACATCACTCTAGGCAGTCTTGGCTGCCCCCTTGCCCCCCGCCTTGGGCGGCGGGTTGCCCCCCGCCAGCACGTTGTAGGCGCAGAACAGCGACAGCGCCGTGGACAGGCCGCACAGCACCACGGCGGCCGCGTGGCCCACGCCGGTCAGCAGCGGCAGCGAGCACACGGAGGTGTAGGCCACGGCGGCGGCGGAGGCTGTGGGGGTGGGGGCGGCGGGGAGAGGGGAGGAGTGGAAGGGGCCGGAGATGACGGGCAAGGGGTGTTGAAGACATAATGCCATGTGGCTTGGCATGGTGCTTCCCTGCGCTTCCGTGAGTGCTCAGGCCTGCCATCTTCGCAGATGACCTTCAGCAGACCGCATGCACCGGGTTTACAGGCGGTGTGGGCAGCAGCTAATCACGAGCCGGGGGCGAGCATCGTTTTCGGACCTACCGAGGGAGGTGAGGGTGTACACCTTGGAGTCGCCCCCCGCCTTCCACTCCTGCAGGCTGAACACGGAGGCCGCCAGGGCCGTAGCCCCGCCGATGAAGGCTGCAGCGGCCAGGTTGGCGGCGTTTAGAAAGTAGAAGGCGACACCCGCCAGCGCAGAGATGGCGCCATACGGGATGCACATGCAGAAGTCGTGCAGGAAGGCGTGTCGCTTTGGTTCTGACCCGCTCGGTTGGTTAGGAGCCTGCAAGCACAACGCTTGTGATCTGAGCCGTTCGAGGATGCGAAACAAATCTGGAAGGTTTGAGTCTCGACATCATCCTGTGCCTAACCTGCGCCCGGCACGCAACGACGGCAGTCCTTCCCAGTGTGTGTGTCGAAGGAGTAGATCTCCTAGATGTTGGTATCCGTGTAGTCAAGGTAGGAAGCGTTGGAACGCATAGTGAGCGTTGATGAGCGCTGTTGCTGAGAGCACCGTGAGCGATGCGAGACGTTGTTAAGCTGGCCATTGTGCCGAATTTCATATGTTATGCATTAACTGATTCTGTCCTTGTAAACAGGCTGACATCCTTCTGGTACCTCTCCGGTTCCGGAGCACGCGTGTCAACCGCTGAGTGTTGGAGGCCACCTTTCCTTACCCTTTACAAGATCATGCACAGCCTTCCAGGTACTTGGAGAACGGGTACACCACAACGTTACATTACGTCTTACACGTGCACCAAGAGTGCTGGGCCCAGACGCACTTGCGCCTCTCCCGCACGTGCTATCCACCAGGCCTCCATCCTCTTTGGCCTGCCCCCCTCACCCCCGGCCCACAGCCCCGCAGTAGCTGTAGAACGTACGCCGCCACACCAGGACACGACTCAAGGACCTCTGAGCCACACAACATTGCAAGCTCTCTTGGTAAGTCAACACACAGCGCACACAGCACACAGCCATCACGGCTGTCGTGCAGGTTAATGGTACAGGCAGTACAGCACGTAAAAGCCGACATGAGCATGAGTAATGTGCAGATGGCCACCTCACAGGGCCAGGGCCTCCTTCCGCCAACCGTCCCTCCGCCCTAACACTTCCATGTCCATGTCCGCGTCCTCAGCCGAACTGCGACTCGGCGGTGTGCGCCAGCGGCCCCGCGGGCGCCGCATCCACCACCACACCGCCCAGGTGCTTCTGCAGTGGGTATGTAGGAGCAAAGGGTCGCAGTAGTGGTTGCGCGGGCTTAGCACCGGAGGGAGGCCCGGGCAGCATGCAGGCAGGGGCCCAGGGCGGCGTGGGCGGGGCGGTCGCATGGGTGCGCCGTGTCAGGGCGTGCATGCTACCAGTATCACCGTGCGACCAGGCACCAGGTGCTGACCCGTTCCCATGCCTGGAACGAGTCCTCCATTCACACACACATACCAGCTGGCAATGCACCCTGCCCAAACTGCAGCGTCAGGCCAGAAGCCCCCATGCCGCACACCTACGCACACCACCCACGCCCTACGCAGCGCCTCCCATCCAACGCCCTCCCTGCCCTCTCTCGCCCGCCCTCCCCCGCCCCTGGCCGCACCCTCCCCTCCCTACTGACGCACACTCCCTCCCCCTGCGCGGCCCTGACCCTTCCCCACCTGCAGGAACTCTATGACGGGCCGCAGGTTGCCAGGCTCCGACCCCCGCTGGTGCAGCTCGATGTGGGCGCAGTCGCGCACCAGCAGCTCGCACTGCGGGCAGGGGAGGTGAAGGGGAGGTCGTGAGTTTGATGACGAGGCGGTGTGCTGACGCCGTTGCAGAGCGAGCAAAGGCAAGCGGCATGCATGCATGATAACCAAGAGGGGGGTACAGTGGATGGAGGGGGTAGAGGAGGGGCAGGGGCAGGGGGCAGGGGGCAGGGGCAGGGGGCAGCAGGGGCAGGGGCAGCAGGGGCAGGGGCAGGGGCAGGGGGCAGGGGGCAGGGGGCAGGGGCAGGGGCAGGGGGCAGGGGCAGGGGCAGGGGCAGGGGCAGGGGCAGTACGGCACGCCAACCGGCAGGCGCCACGGGGCAAGCAGGCGCAGGCCTGCAGCACCACGGCGCCACCGCACGCATCACTCACCAGGGGCACGCAGCTGCGGCAGCAGCTGGGCAACCGCACAGCTGCAAAGTGGGCCCTGTAGTCCAACCAAGGCCCTCTACCCCCCAACGCGTCAAAACGCATACCGGTAGGCTGCGGCAACCTTGCTCCACGCCACCGCGCGCGCACCCTCCCCATGGTCCCCCGTCCGCACCCCACCCCGCCGCACCCGCTCGCCCATGGCCGCCGCCGCCCTCTCCGCCAGGTGCAGCGGGCACACGTCGTCCTGAGCCCCAGCCACCAGCAGCACCGGGCAGCGCACGTGCGGCACAGACTGCGGGCGGAAATACACGTACGGCACATTCGCACGCAAGGATCGGCTATGTCCGGGGCGAAGTACAGGTTGTGACGTGACTCGTGGACACGTGTGAGTACATGGCGCATCAACAAGTCTGGGGTGGGTTGTCTCGCGGGGCACCGTCGCTGGCGCATGGGGTCGCCGGAGCACGGGGCCGTGGCAAGGTGGTGGCCGGCAGGTACCGTACGGGCTACCGTACAGCGGTACACCACGCGGGTGCTGGCAGGTGATCCTGCCTGAGACGTAGGGCCCAACGCACGGCTTGGTCTTGGCCCCCCCCACATCGCGCTGCGGTTACCGTATCCTGCTCCACTGCGTTGCTGCAGTTGCACTACACCTCCCACTTGTGATGAATTATGAATACGCCTACCACCAGCTACCCACCTGAGTCAGCGGCGAGTAGTTTGAGGCGTCCAGCAGCATGCGGGCAGTGGCCAGGTTGCGCCAGCCGCCCTGGGGGTGGGGTGCGGGGGTAGGGGCAGGGGTTGTGGCAGGTGGAGGCGGGGTTGCGGAATCGGTGCCCGACGCGAGGTAGCTACGCGTGCACACGCCATTGCAACGCACCGATGGAGAGCATCTGCTCGTGCATTGCATTTCACCAAGCGCTCGCTCCTGCTGCAGCCTTGGTATTTCCTCCGCGCCCCCCGGTGACACTCAATCGCGCCATGCACACAAGCCCTCCCACCGCCTGCCCTCGACTCCGCAGCGGTCACGCCACGCTCGACCCCTCTGGCTGGGGCCCCTGGTCCCCTGCCCCCCCCTGTCTGGCCACCCAGCGGCACCCACCTGCCTCCGGGGCGTGGGCCTGTGGATGCGCGACATCTCAGCCTCGTCCAGCTGGGGGGCAGGGCGCGAGGGCCAGGTGGGGGTAGCTGGGCAACGGGTCGGGGTACCGGTAACTCGGTGACCCGGGCAAGGGTAACACAACCAAGAGAGTCAAGTCACGCAAAGCTCATTTCAGTCATGTTGCACGGGGACCTCGGTGTGGCAGTGAACCGTCCTAGCCCACCATCCACGTGCATGGCCACGTGGATGTCCAGTCATTGTGGACACAGGTTGGTGGCGGCCAGGCCACAGCACTGCACGAGACGTGAGACTCGGAGAGCTGACCCACGGACGTCTGCTATCGCACATGCTAGCATGTCTGTGTGACGCATTCGCCCTACACAACCACACCCACCCTCACCTGCAGCAGCGCCAGCTCCCCCTTCCGCCCCACCAGCTTGATGTAGGCGGGCGGCAGGCCCAGGCCGGCACGCACCTGGGGGTGCAAGCGGGGATGCACGGGGGTTGGTGCATACGGGGATGCACGGGGGTTGGTGCATGCGGGGATGCACGGGGGTTGGTGCATGCGGGGATGCACGGGGGTTGGTGCAAGCGGGGATGCACGGGGGTTGGTGCATGCGGGGATGCACGGGGGTTGGTGCATGCGCAGAGGAGGGATGGGCGGGGTGGGGTGCTAGAGACGAGCAACGCCAGGGATGCCATGGGGTGTCTCCCAGTGGAGCGAAATGCCGGGCCCACGGAAATGCAGAGACATGCCCACTTGCTAAAGCGCTCCGGCTGTTCCTGTAAGCGCCCCAGGGCAGTGGGAAGCTTTTGGTAGTTGACTTCCTGGCGTTCGGCCACACGCGGACACGCCCCTTCCGAGTTTAGGAGCCCTGCCACCAGCCACTATCGCGCTGGGGCGAGGTCGGTTTTCCCCAACTTTCCTTATCTGCTCCTTCCGTCCTCCCCATCGCCCCTTCAGTTTCGGTTCCTCCCGCCCGTACCTCCACTGCCGCCCCACCCGCAACCAACGCAACCCCACCCCCACCCCCAACCAACCAACAAAACCCCACCCCTACCCCACGCACCCCATCGTTGATGGCCACAGCGAAGGCGCGCGCCAGCGGCACCACGCCCCGCTCCTGGGGGACGGAGGTGGATCGAATCAAGCAACAGCAATCAGAGGCGCAGGACGCTCAATTGGATGGCAAAGCGCTAGGGAAGGAGCGTTCGGCCGGGGTGGGGCGGGCGGCGCGGTATGTGGGTTTGTGGAGCCACCAGGCAGGCTCGACACGGAGACAAGCACGGGCACCACACGCCATAGTGGAACCGAGGTGTTGAGTCAGCATGGCCGGGCGTGCGAGCAGCAAGGGGAGCGGCGCAGCTGGGGGTAAGGGCAGACAGGTGGCAACCAGGACACGGGTGCGGAGGGCCGTGCCCCCCACACCCGGGAAAGGCACCCAGCCTGGCCTCTGCCTGCCGCTGCAGGTCAGCCGCCGGCCGCCTGCGGGGCACTCCCGGGGCCCGTCCACGCGCTGCTGCTGTGCCGTGGCCTGTCCATCTGTCGCAGCCCTACCCCCGCCCACCTGGATAAGCCTGCCGCGTATCTCGGCGGGCGCCAGGTAGGGCTCGTTGGACACCACGCACGACACCACCTGTGGGGGAAGGGGGGGAGGGGGGCAGGTAGGCAGGTGGGCAGCGGGTCACAAGGCAGGGCTTGGGTGGGCGCGTGTGGGAGCAGGAGCAGGGTAATGGCGTGGGCCGTTGGCCGTTTGCACCCCCTCTGCAACTCCGTGAACACCAAGATCGGTGCACACCGCTGAGAGCATGCAGGAGATAGGCACATGCACCACAAGCGGCGACAACTCACACTGCCTTCGCCTGTCCGCCCATCTTCCCACGGGCACCGCCCATGTCCCCCACCCACCAGAGAACGAGCCCACACCGACATATGTACTTTTGATTTTTATAAATATTGAATTAGCTCTTACACTTGTTAGCTTGATTTTAGTTGTTTCAGCTGGTCCTCTTGTTGTAGTTTTATTATCAGCACGTGGTGGTAATTTACCCCGCGTACCTGTTGACATCCCATGCACAGCACAGCCCCCCAGCCCCACACGCATGCTGCACCCACCTGCGGCCCCAGGGCCGCCGCCGTGGCCAGCACGTGCCCCCCGCTGTACGACACGCCCCACAGCGCCAGGCGGGAGGGGTCGACCCGCCCCGCGCCCAGCCCCCCGCCAGTCACCCAGTCCACGGCCGAGCGCCAGTCCTCCAAGTGCTTGCGCCAGCTGCGGACCGGGGGTTGGGGTGTCACGCGTCAGGGCGGGTACGCGGGTACGCTGGAGGGAGGACAGTCCGTGATGGTGACGGCTGGTGGCCACATCTTCCCTCGTGCTTTCACGAGCAACCCTCCATCCTTTCGCTCCGCGCCCCTTCGGGCCGCTTTTGGGAAAGAAGCGTGCGAACAACGCGAACAATCAACACGTGCTTTGCCGCTTTGCGGGTGCGCTCCCCCCCACACCCCTCCCTCCGCTCCACTCACCCCTTATCCCCTCCCCAAATGACTCACTTGACCTCGTGTCGCGGCCACCCGTCGCTGCCGCCGAAGCCCCGGTAGTCGAACACCAGCACCGCCAGGCCCGCCGCCGCAAACTGCTCCGCGTAGGGGTGCAGCCCCATGTCCTTCTGGCTGCCCAGCCCGTGGCCCATAACCACCACGGGAGGGGGCCTGGGGATAATGGGGAGGGACACCGGGGGGCCAGGGAATGGCCTGAACGCAAACAGGTCATACCGGTACGCCGCATGCGGGCATTGAAGACGCAAAGTGGCACGATTCCAGATTGCCAACCACGGCAACGGGGACGGCGAATGGGTCAGGGCTCCACCACATGAAGCGTAAGGCTAGTAGAACAGCCACGCCCAGCTCAGTTCAGCACCACCAATGTGCTTCATCCCACGCCCGCACCAGCACGCTGCTGCCCCACCTGTCGTTGTCCATTTTCGCGCGTGTTGCAGCACTCGGCTCGTAGAACCAGCCTTCACACCTGAGGGCGTGCACGGCAGCTCGGCAGGTGTCAGCACCTAACGTTATCAACCGACGGCTGCTAGCCTCTCCCAGCGGGCACGGGCACCGGCATTCACCAGGTGCTTGTGCACAGCAGCCGGGCAAAACCCGTCTCTGCAAGGGCACTTAGGCCTGGCCTGGCCTGCTGGCCAGCTTCTGCCGGCTCGTGCAGGCTGAAGCTCACCTGAGCTGACACCAAGGTCAGACCCCAAGTCCCCTCCAACATCTCACTGCATCCCATGACCACATCCAGCCACCCACACCACATCCAAGCACCGTGCCCCCCTCACACCCTGTCCCACACACAGCCGCACACACGGTAGGCGCCGCCCCCCCGCCACTGCCCCACCTGACGCCCTTGCTGTCAAAGTACACTGTGGTGCGCTGGAACAGCTCGTGGCTGATGTCCGCCTCGTGCTCCAGGGGCGTGGTGTCCCGCTCCATGCCGTACACCACCTCGTCCTCCCAGGGGAGGCTCATGACGGCGCCGCCCATGGCCACGCCGCCCAGCAGCGCGGCGCCGGCCAGCGCGCTGCGGCCGTGCAGCCGAAGCACCGAGCGTCGGCCCAGCTGCAATGGGAGGGGATGGAAGCAGGGGAGGGGGCAGGGAGGGGCTGGGAGGAGGAAGGGGTGGTGGGGGAGGTTTGCCGGGGATGGCTGGAGGGTGTCGAGGCAGCGAAGGTGCGGAGGTGCGACCGAAGCGTGGCCTGGTGCAACAACCGCAAAGGCATCGGCTGGTGGCCATGTAAAACTTGATTGGTGTTCTTAAGTATGTGATGAGCTAGTGGTCTAGTTCTGCTTCACGCGCCTGCTGCAGGTGCGCCCTGGTGCGGCCGACGTGGCGCAACGGGCCAGGGCGTTACGTGGAGGCCACGCGTCGTGAACAGCAGTTTAGGCACAGTCAATTGGTGTGAATAAATGCTTGATGAGCGGTTGCCCGACTGCTGCCCAAGGGATGAACGCGCCGATGGCGCGCGCGGAAAGAACCCTTGGTTGTGAGCAGCGGCTTCCCCTTAACCAAATTCAGTGAAGCAATGATAACAAGCATAGATTGCAGCAGCATGTGCAATTCGCTCACCCTGGGCATGGGTATTGGCCCTGCAAGCAGTGACATCCTCCCGAGTTGGCCGACGGCGATGACGCAATGCGCTTTCCTTTCGCTGCGACCGCAAGTCAGCCACTCTGTAGCATATGAAAAGCAGAGGCAGGAGGCATTGACGATGGCCGATGTCACGTGCCGTTACAGAGGTGATGTGGAGGGACTCAGCAAACTGCTTGTGCGTTAGTCATCCAGTTGTTAGTCATGGCGTGGAGGGGCGTCACCCGCTCACCCCCAGGGCGCTTGCAAGGTCAGCCAAACACCAAAAGCCCACGCCAGCAACAGGGAGACAACGCTTGCTTGGCGCCCTGGATAGGTGCGGATCGTGTCGCGAGCGCCACGTGCCAGGGCTGGCAGTGGTGGCGGCTGGGAAGGAGCGAGGGAGGAGCAGGCGGCACGTGGCACGTGGCAGGCGAGACACGGCGTGGGCCTAGACTGCCTCCTATCCTGACCGATTACGGTACGGCTTACGTACATGTTTGTGGTTGCAGGTTCAGTGGACGAAGCTGCCATACTTTCTGTGCGGGGGCGGTTATAGGGCACGTGTCGCCTGTGTTCGTGGGAGGCCCTTGGGGTTTCGATGGGGGAGGAGCGAAAGCAGCAACCGGGGGGCCGATACTGGCTAATTCCTCCATACAGCTGCCTCGTATCCGGTTCCTCCTGGGCAGAAGGATGGTTGGGAACCGCGGCAGGGGTGCTGCGTGTGCTCTGTGGGTGCGTCTTGTGGAGAAGCTATGTGGGGGCGGGACCAGGCTGTGGTAGGGTGAACTTGAGGCGCGCGCGTCGTGGCCTGTACCTTATGGAGCTTGTCGCTCCTTTCCGTACAGCGAGAGGGGTGGGAAACCCCGTGTCCCTAATGGCCGGGACCAGCTCTGTGTTTCGAGCGGGATGGGGCTGGGCTCTGGAAGGGGACCAAAACTGTAAAACCATACATACATCCACACCGCATGCCGGCCATGGGTCCAGGTGTCTCAGGTGAACTAACATCCCGTCCCCGAGAGCAGACCTGCTCCTTGGTATCCGCCCGGCTTCCGAGTGATTCCCGGTGATTCTATGCCATGGCCTGCCCCTAACCTACCGGTGAGCACCAAATACCGGGTACATCATTCGCTGAGTGCCACACGCGCAAAGGTGTGGCAGACATGGCATCCGGAACTGCCCGGGCCCCTGGGTTGGGCCGGGTTGGGCATGCATGCATCAGCTGTTGCGAGCTTGCGACCCAGGGTGCAGGGCGCTGGGGAGACACGCAGGCGACATGCAGGCAAGACATGCCTGCATCGACCACTACACGGCGCAGCTGGCCCTTCCCACCAGCTCCCGCCTGCAAGGGCTACCGGCGCTGTCAAGACACGAGGGACCCAACCCTCTTCTCCTCAAGCCCCCACCTCTGCGTGGAGCTCTGGTCAAGTGGTCATGATGGGCCGGTAGTGGGATCCACTCCGCCGCTGCTGGTGCCGGTCCGGGCCCCGCCCACAGCAGCCCCGTTCTGGAGCCTCATGAGAAAGCATCTGCTGACTGGGCGCCCATTGTGCTAACCAGTACAAAACGTGTGCGCGTACGGTACCCAGCATGCCGGCCATGCAGTTTGCCGTGCCGACTGTAGTACCCCGCTTCTTACACAGGCATGAACACATACACTGAGGCTTTCCTTGCATGAATCGAACTCAGTACACTGCAGTGGCAATTTATCCCGCCGTACGCCCTGTGGCCCTGGGGGTAGGGCCTACAGACCGTGGGTAGGGACGCGCGTGACCAGACCCCCCGGACACGTGTCAGCGAGTTTGCTCGAGCGGCAAGGGCTTGGGGATGAGTATTTGTAGGTGCAAATGCTACGCATACTTGAGGTTGCGGTCGCGCAACAGGGGCACTGCGAGAGATGGTAGCAGTAGCGGGTTCGCGGGTGCATATCTCAACGCTGGCTGCGGTCTTGGTCGCGTTACATAACGCACATTTCTTTGCTCATCTCGGATTATGCGGGCGTAATGCTGAAGGCGAGTTGGATGCAGGACTGTCTGACAAATGCGGCTGCCGCGGGAGCGCAAAGCATGCTGCAAGGTATCGTAGAGCGTTGTACTTCTGGCTTCTGTTTCGTATTTACATGACTATCTTCTGAGGTACTTGCCAGCTTCTGGGCCAGCGTGCAGGAGCGTGGCGAGTAGGCGGCGGTTGCAGCATGCGGTAGAACGACTTGAGGCGCATTGGCTCACGCTGGCGGCAACAGGAGAGGCGGTGTGCAGCATCTGAGTTGGCATTAGTGACAGATATGTTTCTGGCGCGTTTCTGGCAGGCAACGGCGAGCGGCTGCGGTGACAACTGACAAGGCGTGCGCATGCGAGCTGCTTACTGACCTGTGCGCTGAGGCATGTGTATTAACGCTGGTTGCATTTAGGTGTGATCTAGCGGCTTCGAGTTGCTGCAGTCGGTCGCATGACTCAGCGGGCGGGTCATGTCTTAGCTGTGTTGCAGGGCGGGCGATTAGCGCTCAGGCCCCTTGCATGCTTTGGTATTTATGCTTGTTGTGCCGGGCCGGATCTTCGTGAGAAGGCTGCGTGTAGCGTCGACGTGCCTGGGGCACCGGTCTGGTGGTCTACGAGGCGCAGCGCGCATAGCACGCGTGTGAAGGTGGCCCACCTTCACACGCGGCCACCTTCACACGCGTGCTATGCTCAATGCACTGAGCGGACTGTTCTGCCCACCTTGGGTGGGCAGAACAGCCCGCTCAGTGCATTGTCTTGGCGAGGGTCGTGCACAGCGTACGGCTGCAAAAGGCTGGCGCTATTTGCTATATAAAGGGTGCGCGTGGTCGCTGTTCGGGGAGACACCTTGGACACTCGTTGCGTCTACTCAAGCAGGCACTTAGGCGGACAATATAGCGTGAGAGACACGAGACTAGGCTCCCGGAGAGCACCGATATCGCTCCTCATATAGCAGTTCTGTAAGGTCTACGCGTGAAGGCTTGGCTGCTCCTGTGCCTTTGGGGGATACTGGGACGTGAGGCAGCAGGGGTCCAGCAGGGACAGGTGGCTTAGCTAGTTAGGACGTAGGGAGGTGTACGGCCATGACTGGGCTGACCCATACCTGGAGTACTTGGGGTACCCGGACCCAGAGTACGGCCCTGAGGGCTGGGAGGAGGAGGCCTGCATGAAGCGCATGAAGGCACCAGGAGCCGCGGTACCCAGGGCTGCGTACGGCAATCGGGCAGAGCGGTCTACGGCTGCGCCCATGGAGGTGGACCGGCAGCAGGAGGGCTCGGGGGGTAAAGCGGAGGCGGCAGTTGCCGAGGCGCCCGCGGCTGGGCGGGTTCCCTACCGGCGGCTGGGCGGGTTCCCTACCGGCGGCTGGGCGGGTTCCCTACCGGCGCACAGAGGGGGGCCGCGCCGACCCCGGCCTGGCGGCGGTTACCAGCGGCATGGAAGGGAGGTTCGTCAACGATATTATGTCAAAGATTCGCAAGTACTCCATCCCCCTTGAAGAGGCGGCGCAGTGCGACTTCGGCAAGCTGTACTCCATGCTGGCAGGCGGCATACAGCGGAAGGCAAGGGAGGCAGCACGGCCGGGAGCAGCAGCAGGGGTCCCGCCGTCAGGAGAGCCTGCCGCATGGGGCAGGGAGCGCGGCAATAACCAGGCACTTGCGGTGCCATTCCATTCCCACCCCCGAGGTCGGGTAACGGGTCCAAGTACGGTGTGGCGCGTGTGTCTCTCCTCCTGGGCGTACGGGACATGGAGCCGCTGGAGCTGCCCTGTGTGGCGGACTCGGGAGCCTCTAGCACGGTCATCTCCCGGCTGTGCCTGCGGAAGCTGGGGCTGCTGGACCGGGTGCAGGAGACGACCGCCACCTTCGTAAGTGCTGACGGGGTGTGGGGCAAAGCCAAGGGTGTCATCTACGGGCTCATCCTGGCCACATTCGACATGAGGACTACGGTGGACGCCTACGTGTCGGACGCCCTCAACTACTACGACCTGCTGGGATCAAACTTTCTGGCATCGGCGCAAGCGAGCCTGTGCTACGCCTCCCACCGGATGTACTACCTGGCGGACGACGGCACACGCTCCAGCATCCCCCTTTCCTTCCACCAAAGAGATGAGGCGGCAGCGGCATTCCAGGCGGAGATGGAGGAGGGCATGCGGCAGCTGGCTTTGGGCGACGAAGAGGAGGTGTATACGTGGGACGAGCTGCCAAGCAGGGGCAGCAGCAGTGACCTGGGCGGAGGAGGGGTGGCAGTGGTTCCTGAGTGCAACGGGGGCGAGGCGGAGGCATACACGTGGGAGGGTGCATCACCGGAGCGGCCACTCCAGAGCCACCAGGACTTCCACAATGCGGACCCCATCCTCAAGCACGCTTATTTTGGGCTAACCCTGGGTCTGCAGCCGGAAGGGAAGCGGGATCGGGCGGCGCTGCTGGACCCCGATGCCCCGTGGAGCCTGATTGCAGCGTCAGAGCTGAGGGAGGTGAAGGGCGAGGCAGTGGCGGCAGGCGACTTCACTACCATCGAGGTGTACTTCGCGGGACGACGTCTACGCTTGCGAGCCCTGGTCACAGACCACACCACCTACTCTATTCTATCTGGTGGGCCGCGACTTCCTTGCGGTACTGGGCGGGAGCATGGACCCCCCGCAGGTCCCCTACATATACATCCACTACGACCTGCTGGACCGAGAGCGGCACCCCGTGCAGTGCCTGCAACTCACCAGCGCAGGGCGGGACGAGCTGGCCTCAATCCAGTGGGCCGCGTACCCCGACCCTTACGGCATGGCGTACCCGGGGCACGGGCGCTGGTATGTACCGGAGGAGCTGCGTGTGGACTACATCACCACCATCTGGCTGGGCTGGGGCGGAAACGGGGAGCCCGGCACTGTAGCTGGCGTGGAGGCTATTGTGGACCCCACGGTCCCAATCACGGTCATTGAGAAGGGACTGGCGGACCAACTGGGGCTGCGGGGAGGCGACAAGTTCCTGTACGTGTTCCTTACACGGGCGGTGGGTTGCCTGCCCACCTACCGCATCATGGAGCTGGACAGCTTCAAGCTACTGTTGGGCCGCGACTTCCTGGGCAGCGCAGGGCTTTTCTACAACCGCATGGACGCTAGGCTGGAATGATAATAATAATAGTTACGCCACGGCGGTGCGCCAGCGGCGCGTGTTAAGGAGGTGGGGTGTATTGCACCAGGGGCTAGCCCCGGTGGCCCCCAGCCACCGTAGGCAAGGGCTGGCAGGGCCCACAGGGTGGGCCCTGACTCGCCCTTCAAGAGGGTTGGGGAGCGTGTGAGTCTTAGGGAGGGGGCTCCCCCGGGCGGGGTTGCCGCCTCGGGTGGGCGGAGCGCTCCAGCTCCCGTCGACAGCACACGATAGCGAGACCGGTGGTCAGCGTGTGGGTGTGCAACCGGCTGCAGCATTTCGCCACGGCGGGTCCACGTACCCCCAGGGTGCGTAGTAGGTCTGGAACGGCTTTACTGATGGACCCACCCACTCCAAGGGAGAGGGCCTCCTGCCGCGTGTACTGGACCTGCCATCCCGCCAGGGTCAGCAGCTCAGCTAGGCGTGCGTGTTGTTCAGCTTTTTCGTGGGTCTTTTCCTCGTGTCGTGTGTCATGGGTGTATCCCAGCTCCACGATGTAGACTGTGTGCCGTTGTCGGCCTTCCGGCGTCGTGGGCAGGCCCTGGCCGGCCATACCCCGTGTGAGGGGAATTGTAGGAATGACGAGTAGGTCTGGGCGCATCTTGTCGAGCTCCGCGTTTGAGGCTAGCGTGCGTGGGAGGAGCCAGCGTGGCAGTCGAGTCCCTGCGCTGTGCTCCGGGGTGTCCTCAGCAGCATTGGCGTCCATGACCATATAGCATCCCCCTTTATCCCCTTTGGAGACGGCCTTCGCCAGCATCCGGACTGCTCCGTTGTGTCTTTGTATGCACAGGGCCTTCATCCGCGGGTGGGAGCAGCCCCCCATGATGTGTCCTGTCCCGTCTTCGTGACCACAGGCGGGGCACCTTCCGTCGCTCACGGTGTGCCGGCCAAGGGGTCGTCCGTGGCGGTGTGTGACAAGGGGGCGTTTGCACCGCTTTGCCAACTTGGCATTCCACAGGGTTCCATGGCGCACCTTGATGCCGTTAAGGACTGCTGGCCAGGGCAGGCTGTGGTCGGTGTGCAGTCGGTGACTACTGGTAGGGCAGAGCAGTGGGATTGTTTCGGCCCATCCCTCCGTGTAGAGCGTGGGCTGGGTGTATCCATTCTGGGTATGAGCGAGCACCGCCTTTTTGATACCCACATTCAGGTCGGGCACAAAGAAGCCGTCGGAGGCGCGTTGAAGCCAGAACAGCTTTGAGAACGGGGCATTGCAGGCTGGCTCCGAGACCCAGCGTGCGTCCGTTGGTGCTGTGCCGTTGGCTACCGCACCTGCTGCTTGGTCAGCTTTCTCGTTTCCAGTAATACCGATATGCGACTTAACTTTGTAAAGGACAGTGCGTCGCCCTTCCAGGGCGCGCCGTTCAACCAGTTCAACCACACTCTCTAGGAGTTCCTTGTGCTTGCTGATGTGTAGTTTAGCTGGTTCATTAATCATTTTGCGTATAAGGCACAGGGCAGCTGCACTATCGGTGTAGATGTGGAGGGTCTCTTCAGCGTCCAGGTGCGTAGCGACTGCCGCGCGTAGCGCGCTGATTTCCGCTCGCGTGATAGTATTGGTTTCGTTGAGGTCGTTGGGGTTCACGTATACAGTTTCGTTGGTGGTTGCGTTGAAGACGGCAGCCCCCAGGAGGTTGGGGCCTTCGTCCTGATTTAGGCACGAGCCGTCCGTGTAGAGCAGCACGCCACGACTGTGCCGCAGGGGAATGCGTGCCGGGAAGTGAGTCCCCACCGATGCCACTGCGCCGCTGATGACTGCGCAGGGGCCGACGGTCTGGGGGCTCTGCGGCGGGCGCTTCTTCAGGGCCCGAAGCTTGCGCTGAGCCCACCTGGAGGCGGTGCTGGGGGAGCTGCCGGAGCTGTGGGCCCCCTCGGCCTCTTCTGCTGGGGCTTCCCCATGGTGGGTGTTTGCGATGTGGTGGGGCAGTGGCTTCGGGTCACACCCTGTCGCACGGAGGGCGCGCCGTAGGTGGTCCCATTGATGTTGACAGTAGCGGAAGCCTGCGGGGTTCGCTACTAGCAACATCGACAGCCCTCGGGTGTAGGCGTTCCGTCCCTGGCCGTTGACCTGGGTCGTTTGTATCTGGCTGGGGTCGCATAGTTGTGCCGCGGGGTGGGTCGGGTCTATGTTGCCAAGGGCATGCACGTGTGGGCTCACCAGGTGGCGGGTGTATGGTGCACACTTTTCGTGTGGTACCAGCAGCACCGTGATGCAAGGCTGGTCGCTCGCAGCAATGTCCTGCGCACTTAGTAGTGCCCATGACACAGCACGCTCCACCTGTACAGGCTCAGGTGGAGGGTGTGCCACTGATAGGCCGCTGAAGAGGGCTGTGTAGGCGTCGTGGTGCGCTCCAAAGAGGGCATCCTCGGGGTGTAGGGAGGAGTACTCCCGACAGTTGGTGGAGACGTTCAAGGGGCTGGCGAAGCGCCCGTGTAGGTTGCCTCCCAGCCCCTCAGTGAGGGCATCAAGCAGGCTCGCGCTGACTGCGTACTCGTGTTTTTTGTCAATAGCCGTGCCCTGCGGGTGCCGTGCACCGTCCTTGTAGCGGAGGAGGAGCCGGGCCAGGTTCTCCTCAAAGGAGCGCCCTCCAGCAAGGGCCGCGTGGGTCTCGGCACGGGCTGTCGCGGCGTGCGAGTAGCGTGCACGGAGAACGGCCAGGCGGTGAGCACTCAGGCGCCCTAGGCAGTATCCCGTTGGGTCGTACACGAAGGCCTCGTCGGTGTGTTTGGCCTGGGTGTCAGCGTGGGTGCGCGTTCCGACCTGCACCAGGTACCGGTTGGTGGGGTGGACGTCCACGTCTGGGTTGCATTGGGTGGTGTGGATCTGGACATGTGTGTTAAGGCGGCGGCGGCGGGTAGTCGGGTCTGCCGCTGGTCTGTGCCAGCGACCTTGCTGCTGGGCATTGGTGAGATGCGTGTCTTTGCGTCTGGGCCGCTTTGGGGGGGGCGGCTGCGCGTGACGTTGGTGCATTTCGGCCAGCAGCTGGTTCCAGTTGCTTTGCTGTCGTAGTCGGGTCTCAGGGTCCCTGCTGGGCTCCCACTTGGCTGTGGGCAGCCAGTGCCCCATCACTGATCCATGCTTACGCCACGAGTTTGTAAGTTTGGCGGCCGGGTACCTAAGGCGTGCGTAGCACTCAATGCATCCTCTGCTAACCTCACGGGGTTTCCAGAGTACTTCGTAGTACGTGTCGTGCGTGGGTCGTGTTTCATTGGGGTTGCGACGGGTGTGTCTGTGGCGGGCTGGGCTGGGACCCAGGGTTGCCTCCGCTGTGCTATGGTCCCGCTTCCCGAGTACCGCTGTGCCTGTGGACACTGGCTCCGTGTCCGTGTCCATGGGTGTGGCCGCGTCATCCTGCGTTGGGAGGTCCTCTCGGGTCTCCTGGCTGCGGTGACCTGGTGGTGCGCTTGCCACACCGTATGCCCCGCCTTGTTGGGGGGATCGGGTGTGCCCACGTTTGGTGCCCCGAGTGTTGAGGTTGGTGGTCGCCTTTTGAGGTAGCGCAACTTGTGTGCGTATGCGGCAGACCACCTCCTGAATGAGCTCGATTTCCGAGTACAGGCTGGTAGTGAGCTGGGTTTCGCGTGTGGTGTCGGCCCCACCGTCCTGCTCGCCAGAGGTTTCTCGGGGTGCCCATGCGCGCAGGGCCTGGTCCCTTGCAATCCACCAGTGGTGGTTGGAGGGAGGGCACTGGCTTCGGGTTTTCCCCTGCACGCCCTGGCGGTGGGGCGCACCATGCACGCGGAATCCCATTGTACCCTTTTTTACGCCCTCCCGGGGAGCGAGCCGGGCCTGGGCGTTTACGTTTATCGGGTTAGCGTCGGTGGTTGGCGGTCCCCGAGTGGCTGGTGTGGCTACTGCTACACCAGTGCGGGGTCGCCGCTGCAGTTCAGCAAGGCGCTCCGCGGTGAGCATGGTGGGGCGCCTGTCGTGTGCACTGCGGTCGCGGTTACTGTTGATGGCATCCGTGTTACGTTGCAGCTGTGTCAGCAGGCTGTTTGAGAGGCGGCCCGTGCTGGGGCGCTGCAGGGGTGGGGGGCGTGTGGGTACACAGCCATCTTCGGGCCGGCCCAGCTGTGGGTCGTCCTGCATGGCGCCCTTCCATACTTGGCGGGCCACCATGGAAAACACGGTCGTGTCAGGTTGTGATCCCGGCTCGTCCTCTATGTCGTGGATGGCTTCGGTCATGTGTGAGCGGGTGGTATCGGTTTTGGGGTTGATGGTGCGGGTTGTCGCGTTGATGCGTTCTTGTGTGCGTGCTCTCTTGGTTTGCCGTGTGGGTCGGCGGTACGGGAGTGGGGGGTTGCTGCGGGGGCGCACAGCGTGGGGCTGTGCGACGTGTGGGGGTGGTGCCCTCGGCGGTGCCGGTTCGGCTTCAGCTGGTGCGGGTGGTGTATGCGTGTCACTGCGTCTGGTCTGGAAGTACTCGGTCATTACTCTCTGTGTTGTTGGGCGGGGAAGCACGGGCTCCAGGAGGCATGAGGTGCGGAGGCCTTGGGGTATCATCCGCATCTCAGCGTCCAGGGCTCTCGTGGACGTGAACTTCTTAGGGTCGAGGGTGTGTACAGCGGAGCCATCGGCACGTGTGCACCCGGCGCTCAGGGTGAGGCTAGCGCGGTTGAGGGCTAGGAGGTGCTTTTGTAGAAGCACGTCCGGGGCAATAATTCGGCGGAGTTGCTCTGTGTCGATCAGGTGTGCCTTGGTGTTTTTGTCCAGCAGGCGGTGCATATCGAGTCCGAGTTCTGTGAGTGGCAGCAGGAAACGTACGGCGTGGCCGTGTGTACGGCGGGCGGCTGTGTCTGCGGGGTTTTCGGTGGCTAGGGCTTGTACGATTGCTTTAGCGAGGGTGTTGGCTTGCGGGCCGCGCACCGCAGGTGGCCACGTCTGTTTCAGCCCGTGCTGCTCGGCAAGGGTCATCTGCTTGAGTGTGACATAGTGTCGTCCCGTGGTCCTCAGTTCATGGACCGGAAGTCCTGCTGCCGTATAACACTGTACGTCCAGGAGGGCCTGCGTCACTACACCCAACCGCCCGGGGTCGTTCAGGGAGAGTTGGAGCGCGCGGGCCGCCAGTTGTACTTAGGTTGTGCGCAGGGATCCTACTCCCAGTCCCCCCAGGTGGTGGGGCTGGAGGATGGCGCGGGTTGGGAAGTTTCGGGGGAGCTTGAGGCACTGGCGCGTGAGGCCAGCCACCAAGCGGTCAAGGGAGGCAATATCCTCGGGTGTATAGGCCATGGTGGGGAAGCTGTAGGTAATTTTAGGTATGATGCACGTTTGTACCATACGATATTGCCGACGACGCCCAAAGGGCAAAGCTAGCGGCGGAGTTTCTGTCGTGGGGGATGCCAAGCTGTGGGCAATGCTGGCGCCAGCCTCTTTGACGGCAGCTCGTAGTTCGTCGATCTGCTTGTTCCAAGTGAGAGCGGGGTTGATGTACACCCCTAAGTACTTGTAAGACATGGTCGGTGGGAAGTACGGCAGGAAGATACCCTTCTCGGCTGCTGCCGGCGAGTAGGCAATTTTGTTTTGGAGGCGCCGCTGCAGCTCCTTCGGCCCAAGGGGCCCCCCCCATGACGCACAGGCCTTACCGGTGCGGTGGAGGGCACCTGTAAGCGCACACTTCTTATTGTTGATTTCCAGGCCCGCCCACTCTGCGTACCGCCCTATTTTGTCCACCTGTATGCGCAGGTCTTCTAGGGTGTTGGTGACCACGGCGAGGTCGTCCGCATATGCGGCGGAGCTGAGATGGTGCTCATCGTTTTGGGCCTTCGTCAGGCATCCGTATTGGTAGCCACGGCCCCCAGCGTGGAGCCATCGGAGGAGGGGCTCCAGGAAGATGATGAAGAGCAGCGGTGAGAGTGTATCACCTTGCACTGTGCCTCGCTGGATGTGGATGGGTTCAGTACGGCCGTGTTCAGTCTTGATGGTGGTACGCGCGTGTGTGTATAGGTCTCTTATGACCTCATTACTGTCGGTGGGTAGCCCCACGTCATACATGATCTGTAGCAGTCTGTCGTGGTCGATGGTGTTGAAGGCCGACGAGAAGTCCATGTAGGCAATGTAGAGGTCGCGGGCGGACAAGCTTGCATCCTCAAAGGCGTGTAGTATGTTCATGAGTTGTCGCGTGGTGTTGCGGTGCTTGAGGAAACCCTCTTGTGCGGCACTGAACAGACGTGCTAGGGGACTGAAGTCGGCCAGCGCGCATGTAATAAGGCTGGTCCATAGCTTGTACAGGGTGTTTGCGAGGGCGATGGGTCGGTAGTTGTTGATGTGCGTGGGGTCATCTTTCTTATACAGGAGTACTGTGTCCGAGGTGGTCCATGCCAGCGGGGTTTGTGCTTTAACCCACATGGTCTGCATAAAAATGTGGATGGTCTGCTTGAACGGATCAGGTAGTGCACGGAGCACCTCGTTTGGGATCCCGTCAGGCCCAGGGGTCTTGTTGCGGGCCAGGTGGTTGATGCATTGCGCAAAATTATATTCTTCTGCCATTAAGGGTAGGAGGCTGCTTGCTGTGGGGCACGTGTACCTTGTGAGGGTAAAGGGGTCCGGGGCCCCTGGGGCATCCCAGGGGTATTGGCGTGGGGCCTTGCTTGTCTGGTAGGTACTCTCCTGTGCGGGGGCCGCGCACAGGGGCTGCCTGTTCGGCATAGAAGGCCTGTAGGGCCACCCTAATGCCTGTGGGATCTGTGTGAACGGTTTTGGTGATGTGGTTCTGGACGGCCGGGATACCTTTCGTCTGATCACCCTTGCTGAACACCCGCCTATGTCCGGCCTTGGGTCGCTGGGCAAGGAGTTTCTGAAACCGCTTTTCCATCTTCTTTCTTGCCTCCTTCCGGTGCTCTTTGCAGGCACTACGGTAGTTGCGGACAGAGTCCAATGGTACTGGAGGCTGTCGCAACAGCCTGCTGGAGTGTCCGCGGTCCGTACATTTGAGGTGCGTCCACATCCTGGGCATCTGGGGCTTCTTCCCCCTGTTCGTTTTGTGTGGGGGGGCCATCAGGTGGCTCAGGGCCTGTTGTTGGGCTGCGTGCTGGGGAGTGCGGAGGTGTTGGGTCCCCAGCCGTTTCTTCCGTCGGGGTGCTGGGCTCTGCGTTGTGTGCTGCCTGCCCCGTGGGGGTCTTGCGCTGCATGTCGAGGAGGGCATGTAGTGCTTTTTTGGCAGTCTTGGCTCGCTCATGTAACCGGCGTAGCCTTTTTGCCATGACTCGTGGGGGTAACGGTCGCTCAGCCGTTGGGGGTTTCTTGGGGCATTCCTCCACAAGGATGTTACAGCACTTTTCCAGCAGCCGTTGCAGGTGGCCGGCTGTTTGCTCAACGTCTATTGCCCTCACCCGTGGGTCTGCGCGCAGGTGCTTCATGAGCTCTTCTGCGGAGGTGGTCGGTTGGTCGCTGTGGAGGGCCTGGGCGGTAGCGGCAATAGCGGTTCCCGCCGGGGCTACACGTGCGTGGAGGTCTTGGAACTCGGAGGTAAGTTCTGCCTCCATGCGTGCCTTGGCTCTCATCGCATCCTCCTTGCGCACAGGGAGTTGGATTTGCTGCCAGGCGGTGGTTGGGGGCTTGGCGGGCGACTGGGGCACATTGGCGTGCGGCGCGTCGTACAGCTTTGTGCCAGCGCGGGAAGGTACACATGCAGGGCCAGGTGGTCGCTGTTGTCTCCACCTATCTCAACGGATTCAAACCCTGTCGCCCCCGGTACCTTTTTGCCGAAGGTGCATAGGGCTTCACGTAGTGGGCTGTTAATCAGGATGTCATCAATGCGGCTGGAGTGCTGCACACACTGCCCCTGAACTTGCTTGTACGTGTGCTTTCGGCCTTCCGCAGGTGGCACCGCGGGGGAGAGGTCAGCCCGCGTCAGGAAGCTTCCGTACCCACGATCTTCCCACGTCAGAGCGTTCGTGGATCGGTCGGTGGGGAGCCGTACGGCGTTGAAGTCCCCACCCAGCAGCACATGGGACCCTTCCTTGCTTGGCCGCTCGTTGGGCAACCTCCGTGCAGTACCGGTATACATCGTTGCGGGCAGTGTTGTCACCTAGTCGGCAGTACACGCCCAGCACATGCATTGGAGTGCTGTTTGGGGTGGCGATACGACAGTGGCAGACGTATCCTTGGAGGTTAGAGGGCACGCTGATGCACGTTGTGTGCTCTGGGCGGCTTAGGTCACGTGAGATCGCCACGATGACCCCTGCGTAGCGCTTTCGGTGGTTCTTGTCCCATGGCCTACTGGAGTGGAAGGTGCGCATGCCGATAGTGTTGAAGCCGCGTTTTACTGCTTGCCCTAATCGTCCCTCATGGTTGGTCATCTTTGTCTCAGAGAGGATCAGGATGTCAGCTTGCCATGCTTGGGCTTCTTGGAGGGTGGCATCGAGGTTTGCGGAGATGCCGCGTACACTCTGGGAAAAATCCTGGACATATTTCGGTAATATTCTGGATCATACCTGGGTCATATCTGGGTCATAGGCTGGTCATATCTGGGTCATAGGCTGGTCATAGGCGGGTCATACTGGGCCGGTCATACCCCGGTCATTGGGGGCTTATCCGGTAATCGCCCAATCATTGTTGGATCATATGCTGAGTCATATGTAGGTAATGCCCGGTAATGTCAGGAATCATATGGTGGTCATGTACCCCGTCATATAGCGATCATATGCAGGCTCATAATTGGGTGATGTCGCGATCGCCGGTATGTTACACGTGTATTACGCGTGTGGTAGGTACGCGACGTTTACCAACCCAGAGTACCGAACCACCGGTAGTTCTATGCACACACTCTAATGCACCTAAGTTACGACGTTAAGTACTCTCCCACACTTGCTCACGCACGTCCCAAGACGAAGGACAGGCCCTCCATGCGGCCCTACCCAGGTCCGAATATGGGCGAACCAACGTCAGCTTGTACGCATTTGGCCTCAGCTACGCTAAGCATACGCGTGGGGCCCCAGTGCTTACAAGGCCGCGCGTGCCAAGACTCCAGTCCCACAAAAGTATCCTTTCAAGTCAACCACAACGTGCGCGTCAGATACCGCCCCACAACAATGATTCTGAACTGTCCGAAGCTGCATATGCCCTGTACACCCACAGGTAAGCACTACGTGCAGTTGTTGACCGTTCAAGTCACACATACCACGTGGGCGCACAGAAGTTGTGCCCCTTCCCAACCCACGCGCCCGGAAGCACCATACCCAGTAGGCTGTTTTCAACAGAAGCTCCAGCTTGCCGTTCTCCAGGTGCAACACGGGTACAGGACCGCCCCTGCAAACACCAGGGTCCAAGTCAGTCCGGGGATCTTCAGGGGACCGGGCAGCACACTTGCATCTTGTACCGGCACATGAGGGGAATCAAGGCTTCTGCCTGGTAATAGGTTACCAAGCTGCGTATGCATACCTGCCATGACAAGGTGGCGTCCTTCTTTTACTTATCGGGGGGATGCGTGAAGGCCAAGGACAGCTGGGAGGCGCCATTTGGGTAGAGGTGGTCGAATGCTGCAAAGGGCACAAGAAGGCTTTACAATGCCAACCACGTAGCCGCGCGTTTGCCCAGTCTAAGCAGCCTATTGCAATGCAAGGGTGAAACCCAACAAACGCGATTGCTGCAAGGCTGTCTCGACCTGCAGTATTGAAGCATGGCTGAGGGCGCACCTTGGCGTGCGTGCGTAAGGGAAGCTGTTGCGCGGCCAGCTGATCACGCTCGTTTACATCTTGACCCTGCTAAACACAAAGCCGTGACGTGGCAGTGCGGAACTTGGTCTTGACGGAGGCGTTGGCATGTCCCGTGTCGTCTCCCGCAGGCAGGCAAACAGAACGCATGCGGCAACTCTTGCAAACGCACCTGCCCGCTCGCTTTCATGTCAGCCAGGCCAGTATGTCGCCATCTCACACACTTCATCTTGCCGTAGTAGGGAGACTGCAGCCCGCTCCGGCTGCTGTAACTTGGCTGCCCGGTGCACATGCAGCAGTAGCGATGGTGTACCCGAAGGTGGTGGGCCTGGGGGAAGGGGCAGTGGTGGGCGTGCGTCATCTGAATCTGTTCCGCATCTGAGGGTCAGCGGCACCCAAGGGCCCAGGATCTCTGACGGTAACGGTTGCGGAACGTCGTCATGCTAATAGTAGGCACTCGTGCAGTGATGGGAGTCTCACACCGGCACGCCTGCCCTGCAGGGCTTGTGACCACACACCCTCCCGCCAGATCCCTCTTCCCTTTTTGATTCACGAAGTCCAGCTGCTTCGTTGCATATGCAGATGGTACTAACGTCACCCGCTGCACCCCAGAGCATGCTTACCGGGTTACGGCCTGGACCCAGGCCCCCGAGGCCGTGCGCGCGTGTGGAACATGGGGTATGTCCAGCCTCGGCGAAGGGCACGTGCTCCACTGCCACGAGCTGTTGCTGCTGCTGGGCTGCGGCTGCTTCTCGCGTGTACAGTGTTTGCTGCTTGGTTGTTGTATCAAGCTCTAGCATTGCCCTTCAAAGTTCAGTCAGAGCGTTCGCCGCAATGCCATGACCTAGCAAAGAAAGAAAACATCCTGGCAAGCTGAGCACTTCCGCGAGATCATGTACATATTGCTTAGCTGCTCGATGCTTGCCTAAACGATGTCAGCCTCAATGGCATCGAGGTAAAGCTACAGCTACTTTTTTACGGGAGAGCGACTGTCGCCCCAGTGGGCTGCGCTTGTTGCATTGAAAGACTAATAGCGGACCACCGCGTCATTGTCAAAATTGCCTGCGACGGCGAGGGCCTCCACAACGTCAGGAAGCTTGTTGTGCGAAACACATTACTGCTGAGGTATCGCAATGTAACATCAAGGCGTAAGTAAGGAGATTACAGTATGAAGGTCTACGTCACCACTGAACTCCTTGGGCACGGGCCACGGCTGAGGCAGGCTGACGCCGTGAGCCCGTGACGGCACGGCATGCATGGGAGGCGGCAGCAGGGGCGGTAGGGACCAGTGCGTAGTGCCGTGAAGGCATGAGCGGGGTGTGGCCTGTCATCGGTGCCCGTATTTGGCCAGCCATATTTGCGCATGACCAGGTGTGGGAAACATGACCCAGGTATGCCTGGTAATGGCAAGTATGACCAGGATATGTCCGGTGATCAGCAGTATGGCCGGTCATGCCGGATCATGTACATAATTACCAAAATATGACCAGCATTTTTCCCAGAGTGCGTATGTTGTGTGTTACGGCATGGAGATAGCTGTGTTGCTGGGTGGCTGGCGGGACGGCACGAGCATGTGGGTGTGCAGCATGTGGCTGTTGTATTTCCTATGGCGCCGCGTTTTCTGTAGCGCGATTATTTGGGCGCTGGGCTACAGTGGGTTGGCCCGGGTCAGCCTGTGCGGGGGCTGGTGGTGTGTGCGCTGCGGCTTTCCTGGCTGGGGCTTGCTTGGTGCCTGCCTGTTTGCGTTTTGGGCCTGGTGGGGGCGTTGACGTTTTTTGTGTCTTAGTGGTGTTATTACTTGTGGGCGTGTGCGTGTTATGGGAGTGGGCTGCCTGTGGCCTAGGTGCCGTAGCTTTCGTGGTCTGTGGGCAGTCATGGTTGCTCATTTGTGCCTCTTCTGGTGTCACCTGGGGGTGCCAGTTGGCCGGTATCGGTACCTGCAGAGGGTAGCAGTGCCGGTCAATCCGGGCCCCGGGCTGCCAATCGCTGGGCATGCAAGCTCCAATCTAGTTAGCCCCAAGGTCGGATAGGATTACAGCTGCCCCCCTAGGGCTGCCCCCACCCATACACCCGCCCCATGGGCCGTCAGCCCCGCATTCGCTAACTGAGATGACTTCTTTCATGTGCAGCCACGTGTGCAGCCCAGCGGTGGTTAGTGGAAGCGAGGTCTCCGAATGCGCGTCTTCTGCACAACACGACGCAGCATTACTTGCGTGTTGCGGTATTCTTTGTATCATAAGAAAGCGAAGTGATTACACAAGCCTACGTCCAGCACGCGCCAGTGTTTGAACCAGTCGGAGTGCCTCGCGGGCAGTCTAGTGACGCGAACCATCCATATGTGCATGCGAGATACTGCAAGTGCCGCCAGCATCGATAGCCGATAGCGACCTGCCAAACCATCATGTGAGCCCAAACACCCCGAAGAACTACACTAAACATTGCCAGCATGTTCTACATAAAACGCCTGTCCATAACCATGGTACTGGCGTGGGCTCGCTTCAAGTTTTGTGGCTTGATAGGAACAGGGCACCGAGTGATCCATTGGTGCACCCCGCCTACAAGCACCAAACACTTCCTGCCAGCAGGCTAACTGTCCAGCAAGCCTACTGTTAATGTCAACAGTGCTTGCCCCTTGGCAAGCGGGAGGGAAAACGACGTTCATTTCGTTAATGTTGTGCACGAGCAACTGAGGATAGCATACCAGGCAACAACTTTTAGCAATGTGTTGTGGTTTATTTATGGCCTCATACCATACCAAATACTGAAAGGCAGAGACGCGAGTCAAGCCTTCAACTGTCAGCTGTCGGTACAGCAAACATGCCGTTACATAACAGCTTAACCATTCCCCACTTAGCCACACCCCTGGCTGCTGCGTAGGAGTGCGGCGTGATCAGGGGTCTGGGTTTAATCTCAATCCGTAGGAAGCGGGTTCCAATCTTAATCTGCGTGCCCAGCCTTTCCCCCAATCTTAAGCTATTGTCACCCTCTGGTACCTGCTGTAGGAGATGTGACACATTCGCGGCAATGGCTAGGGGCGGTGGCTGGTCTACCGAGGCGCAGGTTAGTAGAATCAGGTGGCCCGATAGCGTTGTCCAGTCCGCTTCTGACAGCGGTCGTGGGCGCTGTTGCAACGAGTCTAGCAGGTACCATGTGCCCTGGTGTGGCTTCAGTGCTACTACGTGTCGGTGGTTCAATACCAGGCACCCTACTTGCTGTAGGCGGACTGGTATGCAATCCTGAATGCTGCTGTAAGTTGCACCCGGAGGGATACTGCCAATGGGGCTGAGCTGGAGGCAGCCATCCCGTTCTTGCAGGGCCGCAGGCTTCGGCACACGTGTCTGATACCGCAGGTACAGGTTCACCGCACCAAGGTCAAAAAAGCCCTCGGAGGGGTCATAGCACTGTTACCATAGCTGGATCATGTCCCGGTCCCAGCGCCGGACAGCAAGCAGGTGTCGGCGAACGGCAGCACAGAAGGCAACCACATGCTTAGCGTCAACACAGGGTCCTCCTAGCAGCGCATTTATCGCATGGATATAGCAAAATGCCCGCTCTTGTCGTTGCAGATACGGGAGTGCCCCCGTCTGTTGCTCTGGTGGGAACGCAACCACCTGAAACCTGGGATTATTAGGTGCCTCCGTCCTGGGGACGGGTTGCCCCCTCCGCTCAGCGTTATCTTTATCCACGTACCGGTCCATAGTGCCTACATTCGGCCACCCCGCTGGCCCTCCTGCTTGCAGCATTGCAAACCTCCGGTCTTCCATATGGCACCGCCATGTGTCTCCCTCTTGCATGCCAGGCACGGCTCGTGCAATGCAGTTACCTACACACAAGGTACCCTGGATAGTGCTACCAGCAAGCTCATCTCGGCCACCGCTACCTACGGCCTCTTTCTCTCCTGCGCAGGTCCCTACAGCTGCGCGTGCATCTGCCAACCGGGCTGCCTGTCCTTCCTTAACCGCGCCTGCGCTGTGCACGGGCGGCCTGCTCCAGCGGCTCCTCCCCCGCATACCGGGCGCCCAGGATGTCCTCCTGGGGGGCACGTTAGACGCAGGGTTGTGGGGACCATGGTTGTTAGCAGCGCCACGGTACAGCAGCGCAGGCAGAGCAGCGGGTTGAGCAGCCTGACAGGGGCTGAGGCTATGTTGCACAGGGGCAGGACGGGTGGGGGCGTGTTTGGCGCTGTATCCCTTGCCCCGCCTTACCCTCATTTGCTCGTCCACGCCGTCCCCGCCGTGGTCAAGGTCCTCCTCCTCCTCCTCTCCCTCGCCGGTGGCAAGCTCGCTGCCCTCCGGCGTCTCGCCTTCTCCAGCGGGCTCCTGGCTGCCCTGCTCCTCCTGGTGCGCGCCGGCCTCGGGGTCGCCCCCGTCCCCGCCGCCGTGCCCGGCAAAGGCCTGGCCGTGCAGGTCGGCCTCTGCACCTGCCGCACCGGTGGGTGCGGCATCAGCTGCGGCATCCTCCAGGGCCGAGGACAGGTCGATGCCCAACAGCTCCTCAAAGTCCAGCCGGGGCTGCTGCTGCTGTGGGGCCGGGGAGGGCCTCCTCTCCTCCTGGACGGGCGGGATGTAGCAGGTCGCCCCAGTCACGCGAATGCCCAGCTCGCGCATGCGGGACATGAGGTTGGCGCCGCTCTCCAGGACACCGAAGTTGTCCACCTCGTCCATGTACGAGCTCTCGCATCCAACCGCAATGGCCGCGACCAGCGGGGTGTGGGCGTGGTTGCGGGGGTTGCCCTCCACAACACCGTCCCAGAAGGTGGGCCTGCTGGGCTGGTCGGGGTTGTTGTGCGCCTGGCTGCCAGGGGGCGCGCCCACGAACATGTTGGCACCGGCTGCGCTGAACATAGCGTTCAGCGGGGTGGCTGCCCTTGCCCTGATGTCGTAGCCCAGGCCGACCAGGGCGGCGCTGCAGTCCCACTGGGTGGGGAACGCCATCACAAGCGCAGTCGTGCCGTGCAGGTCGAGGGCGTCGTCGTCGGGGCGCAGGGGGCGGTTGCATGTCCACGTCAGCTGACCGGTGGCCAGCGTGCCAAAGATGCACGCGTTGGTGGATGCGAGGGGCTCAGCCTTGCCGTCTGCGGTGATGACGTGCACTGGCCTGCCCTCTGCCGCAGTCCTGCCCGCCAGCTGTGCGAGCATGCGGCTGCCACGGATGGCTGCTTTGCTGAGGTGCTCTTTGTACGACTGCAGCTGTGCGGGGGTGGTGGAGGTGAGCGGGGGCTCGGAGCTGAACGCGAGGCTGTACATGAGGGGCTGGCCCAGCGCCGGGTACTCTTGCGGGGCCTCGGCAGGGAGCGATGCATGCTAGGCTGGCCTACGTGGGCGATGCCAGGTAGGGCCCACAGCTACAACGTGGCCCTCGATCGGAGCATTCCCCTGTGGGAGGTAGGGGCACGCCTGCTGGAGGAGCTGGAGGAGTGCGGCAGCCAGCTGCCCCACTGCTACCAAGCAACCCCCGCACTCACATATGGCCACTGGAAACAAAACGTTTCCTGGAAATGCTTGGAAAGCACTTGGAAACACCTGGAAAGCACCCACGGAAATCCAAGCAGAAACTACTGTGGAAATACCATGTTGGAAGCTAGCATGCATCCGTGGAAACAGTGTACATTTCCAGGGCATTCCGTGTTTCCAAGCTTTGCAGTGTTTCCAAGCCGAGTCACTGTGGAAACACCATGTTGGAAGCTAGCATGCATCCACGGAAACAGGATGCATTTCCAGGCTTTCCAGCGTTTCCACGTTTCCACGTTTCCAAGTTTCCAAGCTACCGCACAACTCTGGAAACCCAAAGGCCCCGCCCCACCCGTTTCCAGGCTTTCCAGCGTTTCCACGTTTCCAAGTTTCCAAGCTACCGCACAACTTTGGAAACCCCAAGGTGCTTTCCAGCGTTTCCACTTTTCCAAGTTTCCAAGCTACCCACGAACTCTGGAAACGCCAAGGTACCCCGCCCCACCCGTTTCCAGGCTTTCCAGCGTTTCCACGTTTCCAAGCTACCCGCGAACTCTGGAAACCCCAAGGTGCTTTCCAGCGTTTCCACGTTTCCACGTTTCCAAGCTACCGCACAACTTTGGAAACGCCAAGGTACCCCGCCCCCACCCCGTTTCCAGGCTTTCCAGCGTTTCCACGTTTCCAAGTTTCCAAGCCAAGACTGTTCCACTGTTACCGATCCCGTTTCGCAAGCATATACATCACTAGTTCAATATGTTGTTTACAGTACATTTGTCAGTACGTATGCGCCCAACGTCTGGCTTTGCCAAGCCTGCACAAAGTGGGTGCCACACGCATCTGTTGCCTCAAATGATGTCTGAAAGAAGTTATATTCACACGCATATCATTACCGCAGGATTGCGTTGTCTATTTCGCACCCGATAAGTTGTGACGTTCCCAACCGCAGTCAAAAACCCACAAGTTGCCGCGGTTCGAGGCAGGTGGCAATAGGATACAGTATTCTCAACAACCGCCACCTCATTGCCGATCAGGTTTGGCGACAGCGGGACATGTGCGGGACATTGCACGTAAACGCGCCGCGAGGGCTGCTTTGCCACAGCGCAAGGCATAGCCGCAATGTGAAAGTTCAGTGTGGAGCTTAAAGTCGCAGTAGCAAGCGCATGGCAAGTGTATCACCCGCAATGCCCAGGGGAGGTCCCCGCACAGGGCCGCCCTGACATGGCACGCCTGCATGCGTGGATACTCACATACGCTGTCTACCCAATACAGGCTTGCACGTATCCTTGCAAACAGGAGGGTCACCTGGGGCTGAACTGTATGTGACACATGAGCAAGGGACCAAACACGTTGGAACCACATTCCCACACGAACCCGATTCTTACAGTACCCCTGTCCAGCGTTCCGGTCTTCCACAATATTACGAATTTCCCGGCCGTACAGGCCGGTTCTTAGGATTTTGGGGGTCAAAATTGTATGCGAGATTAGGATTTCTATGCAGCTTGCACCTGAAATTGTAGGCGGTACTCAGACAATTTTTTCAAGGCAGCCGTAAGAGTTGTAGGCAAGTTCAGGGCGCTCATCACCAAAGGCACACCCCAGGGAGTTCCCCTGGGCGTATCGGTACAGACGTACAGTGTGCGTGCGTGTGAGCGCATGCATACAGCGCGCTTGGCTGTCATGGTCCCGTGCGCGTGTACCCCAAGTGTACTCCACAGCCACGCTGCTGCTTTGCCATGCGGGTGCTTGGGGGTATGGGGCAGGGGGGCTTGCCCCCCAGAAAATATTCACGGACTTGCAATTTTTACGGCCAAAATTGTAAGCAGTACTTCGACAATTTGCGGCAGGGAGGGTCCAAAATTGTAAGCGTTTAGGATTCTGTTCCAGATAAGACCGGAACACTGCCCCTGTCCATGCAATGCGATTTGCAGGGATGACTGCGACCAAGCTACCAAGCAACGTGACCAAGCTACTCAGCAACATGTACAAGCCACCTGTGTAACACTACTGGTACGGTGGCGAAGCAATCCTCTTGGCAGGGGAGACTCCCCTGACGCCCTGCATGCTCGCACTGCCAGCAATATAGCACAGCAACACAGGCGGCAGGCGCAAATACCTACATGTCCCTATGCGCAAACGTTTCAGGAGTGCAAACGTCTCAGCAGTGCAGCACCCGTATTGGCCCGCCATCCCCTGCCGGTGGGCAGGGCGGCGGCGCGGCACACACAGTCCTCACATGGCCCCAAACGTTTCAGCGGTGCAAACGTCTCAGCAGTGCAGCACCCGCGCGGCCCCGCGCACCCGCGCCTGCCGGTGGGCAGGGCGGCGGCGCGGCAGACACAGTCCTCACATGGCCCCAAACGTTTCAGCGGTGCAAACGTCTCAGCAGTGCAGCACCGCGCGGCCCCGCGCACCCGCGCCTGCCGGTGGGCAGGGCGGCGGCGCGGCACACACAGTCCTCACATGGCCCCAAACGTTTCAGCGGTGCAAACGTCTCAGCAGTGCAGCACCCGCGCGGCCCCGCGCACCCGCGCCTGCCGGTGGGCAGGGCGGCGGCGCACACACAGTCCTCACATGGCCCCAAACCAATGTCGGCCGGTGCACAGGGGAGACTCCCCTGACGCCCTGCATGCTCGCACTGCCAGCAATACAGCCCTCGCCTCCTATCCATCAGCACAGCAGGCCATGTCCCGCAGCACCAAGGCATGGGCAACAGCCTTGTATTGTCAGACCGACACCAGGGAACCAGGTCCGTCCATTGCCCCACAGCTATGCAGAGGCCCACAAAACGCCCGTGTCAAGGAAACGCCAGGACTCCAGCCCCGTCTCGCCCGGGCCGCATACAGCCCAGCCATAAACCGAGCCGCAAGGAATGTGAGTTGCGACCAGTCACAGCACCGGGGGGAATGTGAGCCCCGTGCAGCTGGCAAAGCGGCGCTAGGGGCCAAAGTCCTGCACTGAGACCATCTGCAGGTAATGCGAGCTGCAGCCCATTACGGCACCAGGGTAATGTGAGCCTGGTGCCCATGGAGGTCCCTTCCTAGCCGGGCAACCAAACTAAGCAGACACACAACCAAACGGACCAACAAAATGAACAAGATACATACAGGCCAATCTCCTGCAGCACGACACGAGACCGCAAAACTGCGTCTACATACAGCACAGCAACACAGGCGGCAGGCGCAAATACCTACATGTCCCTATGCGCAAACGTTTCAGCGGTGCAAACGTCTCAGCAGTGCAGCACCCGTATTGGCCCGCCATCCCCTGCCGGTGGGCAGGGCGGCGGCGCACACACAGTCCTCACATGGCCCCAAACGTTTCAGCGGTGCAAACGTCTCAGCAGTGCAGCACCCGTGCGGCCCCGCGCACCCGCGCCTGCCGGTGGGCAGGGCGGCGGCGCGGCACACACAGTCCTCACATGGCCCCAAACCAATGTCGGCCAGTGCACAGGGCGACTCCTGACGCCCTGCATGCTCGCACTGCCAGCAATACAGCCCTCGCCTCCTATCCATCAGCACAGCAGGCCATGTCCCGCAGCACCAAGGCATGGGCAACAGCCTTGTATTGTCAGACCGACACCAGGGAACCAGGTCCGTCCATTGCCCCACAGCTATGCAGAGGCCCACAAAACGCCCGTGTCAAGGAAACGCCAGGACTCCAGCCCCGTCTCGCCCGGGCCGCATACAGCCCAGCCATAAACCGAGCCGCAAGGAATGTGAGTTGCGACCAGTCACAGCACCGGGGGGAATGTGAGCCCCGTGCAGCTGGCAAAGCGGCGCTAGGGGCCAAAGTCCTGCACTGAGACCATCTGCAGGTAATGCGAGCTGCAGCCCATTACGGCACCAGGGTAATGTGAGCCTGGTGCCCATGGAGGTCCCTTCCTAGCCGGGCAACCAAACTAAGCAGACACATGACTTTGGCCCCTAGCGCCGCTTTGCCAGCTGCTCGGGGCTCACATTCCCCCCGGTGCTGTGACTGGTCGCAACTCACATTCCTTGCGGCTCGGTTTATGGCTGGGCTGTATGCGGCCCGGGCGAGACGGGGCTGGAGTCCTGGCATTTCCTTGACACGGGCGTTTTGTGGGCCTCTGCATAGCTGTGGGGCAATGGACGGACCTGGTTCCCTGGTGTCGGTCTGACGATACAAGGCTGTTGCCCATGCCTTGGTGCTGTGGGACATGGCCTGCTGTGCTGATGGATAGGAGGCGAGGGCTGTATTGCTGGCAGTGCGAGCATGTATGCTTGCGAAACGGGATCGGTAACAGTGGAACAGTCTTGGCTTGAAAACGTGGAAACGTGGAAACGCTGGAAAGCCTGGAAATGGGGTGGGGGCGGGGTACCTTGGCGTTTCCAAAGCTGTGCGGTAGCTTGGAAACGTGAAAACGTGGAAACGCTGGAAAGCACCTTGGGCGGGGTTTCCAAAGTTGTGCGGTAGCTTGGAAACGTGGAAACGTGGAAACGCTGGAAAGCCTGGAAACGGGGTTGGGGCGGGGTACCTTGGCGTTTCCAAAGTTGTGCGGTAGCTTGGAAACGTGGAAACGTGGAAACGCTGGAAAGCACCTTGGGGTTTCCAGAGTTGTGTGGTAGCTTGGAAACGTGGAAACGTGGAAACGCTGGAAAGCCTGGAAACGGGGTGGGGGCGGGGTACCTTGGCGTTTCCAAAGTTGTGCGGTAGCTTGGAAACGTGGAAACGTGGAAACGCTGGAAAGCACCTTGGGGTTTCCAGAGTTGTGCGGTAGCTTGAAACGTGGAAACGTGGAAACGCTGGAAAGCCTGGAAACGGGGTGGGGCGGGGTACCTTGGCGTTTCCAAAGTTGTGCGGTAGCTTGGAAACGTGGAAACGCTGGAAAGCACCTTGGGGTTTCCAGAGTTGTGCGGTAGCTTGGAAACGTGGAAACGTGGAAACGCTGGAAAGCCTGGAAACGGGGTGGGGGGGGTACCTTGGCGTTTCCAACGAAAGTTGTGCGGTAGCTTGGAAACGTGGAAACGTGGAAACGCTGGAAAGCACCTTGGGGTTTCCAGAGTTGTGCGGTAGCTTGGAAACGTGGAAACGTGGAAACGCTGGAAAGCCTGGAAACGGGGGGGGGGGGGGTACCTTGGCGTTTCCAAAGTTGTGCGGTAGCTTGGAAACGTGGAAACGTGGAAACGCTGGAAAGCACCTTGGGGTTTCCAGAGTTGTGCGGTAGCTTGGAAACGTGGAAACGTGGAAACGCTGGAAAGCCTGGAAACGGGGTGGGGGCGGGGTACCTTGGCGTTTCCAAAGTTGTGCGGTAGCTTGGAAACGTGGAAACGTGGAAATGCTGGAAAGCACCTTGGGGTTTCCAGAGTTGTGCGGTAGCTTGGAAACGTGGAAACGTGGAAACGCTGGAAAGCCTGGAAACGGGGTGGGGCGGGGTACCTTGGCGTTTCCAAAGTTGTGCGGTAGCTTGGAAACGTGGAAACGTGGAAACGCTGGAAAGCACCTTGGGGTTTCCAGAGTTGTGCGGTAGCTTGGAAACGTGGAAACGTGGAAACGCTGGAAAGCCTGGAAACGGGGTGGGGGCGGGGTACCTTGGCGTTTCCAAAGTTGTGCGGTAGCTTGGAAACGTGGAAACGTGGAAACGCTGGAAAGCACCTTGGGGTTTCCAGAGTTGTGCGGTAGCTTGGAAACGTGGAAACGTGGAAACGCTGGAAAGCCTGGAAACGGGGTGGGGACGGGGTACCTTGGCGTTTCCAAAGTTGTGCAGTAGCTTGGAAACGTGGAAACGTGGAAACGCTGGAAAGCACCTTGGGGTTTCCAGAGTTGTGCGGTAGCTTGGAAACGTGGAAACGTGGAAACGCTGGAAAGCCTGGAAACGGGGTGGGGGCGGGGTACCTTGGCGTTTCCAAAGTTGTGCGGTAGCTTGCATTGGAAACGTGGAAACGTGGAAACGCTGGAAAGCACCTTGGGGTTTCCAGAGTTGTGCGGTAGCTTGGAAACGTGGAAACGTGGAAACGCTGGAAAGCCTGGAAACGGGGTGGGGCGGGGTACCTTGGCGTTTCCAAAGTTGTGCGGTAGCTTGGAAACGTGGAAACGTGGAAACGCTGGAAAGCACCTTGGGCGGGGTTTCCAAAGTTGTGCGGTAGCTTGGAAACGTGGAAACGTGGAAACGCTGGAAAGCACCTTGGGGTTTCCAGAGTTGTGTGGTAGCTTGGAAACGTGGAAACGTGGAAACGCTGGAAAGCCTGGAAACGGGTGGGGCGGGGTACCTTGGCGTTTCCAAAGTTGTGCGGTAGCTTGGAAACGTGGAAACGTGGAAACGCTGGAAAGCACCTTGGGGTTTCCAGAGTGTGCGGTAGCTTGGAAACGTGGAAACGTGGAAACGCTGGAAAGCCTGGAAACGGGGTGGGGGGGTACCTTGGCGTTTCCAAAGTTGTGCGGTAGCTTGGAAACGTGGAAACGCTGGAAAGCACCTTGGGGTTTCCAGAGTTGTGCGGTAGCTTGGAAACGTGGAAACGTGGAAACGCTGGAAAGCCTGGAAACGGGGTGGGGGCGGGGTACCTTGGCGTTTCCAAAGTTGTGCGGTAGCTTGGAAACGTGGAAACGTGGAAACGCTGGAAAGCACCTTGGGGTTTCCAGAGTTGTGCGGTAGCTTGGAAACGTGGAAACGTGGAAACGCTGGAAAGCCTGGAAACGGGGTGGGGGCGGGGTACCTTGGCGTTTCCAAAGTTGTGCGGTAGCTTGGAAACGTGGAAACGTGGAAACGCTGGAAAGCACCTTGGGGTTTCCAGAGTTGTGCGGTAGCTTGGAAACGTGGAAACGTGGAAACGCTGGAAAGCCTGGAAACGGGGTGGGGCGGGGTACCTTGGCGTTTCCAAAGTTGTGCGGTAGCTTGAAACGTGGAAACGTGGAAATGCTGGAAAGCACCTTGGGGTTTCCAGAGTTGTGCGGTAGCTTGGAAACGTGGAAACGTGGAAACGCTGGAAAGCCTGGAAACGGGGTGGGGGGGGTACCTTGGCGTTTCCAAAGTTGTGCGGTAGCTTGGAAACGTGGAAACGTGGAAACGCTGGAAACCTTGGGGTTTCCAGAGTTGTGCGGTAGCTTGGAAACGTGGAAACGTGGAAACGCTGGAAAGCCTGGAAACGGGGTGGGGGCGGGGTACCTTGGCGTTTCCAAAGTTGTGCGGTAGCTTGGAAACGTGGAAACGTGGAAACGCTGGAAAGCACCTTGGGGTTTCCAGAGTTGTGCGGTAGCTTGGAAACGTGGAAACGTGGAAACGCTGGAAAGCCTGGAAACGGGGTGGGGACGGGGTACCTTGGCGTTTCCAAAGTTGTGCAGTAGCTTGGAAACGTGGAAACGTGGAAACGCTGGAAAGCACCTTGGGGTTTCCAGAGTTGTGCGGTAGCTTGGAAACGTGGAAACGTGGAAACGCTGGAAAGCCTGGAAACGGGGTGGGGCGGGGTACCTTGGCGTTTCCAAAGTTGTGCGGTAGCTTGCATTGGAAACGTGGAAACGTGGAAACGCTGGATAGCACCTTGGGGTTTCCAGAGTTGTGCGGTAGCTTGGAAACGTGGAAACGTGGAAACGCTGGAAAGCCTGGAAACGGGGTGGGGCGGGGTACCTTGGCGTTTCCAAAGTGTGCGGTAGCTTGGAAACGTGGAAACGTGGAAACGCTGGAAAGCACCTGCGGGTTTCCAAAGCGGTAGCTTGAAACGTGGAAACGTGGAAACGCTGGAAAGTTAACCTTGGGGTTTCCAGAGTTGTGTGGTAGCTTGGAAACGTGGAAACGTGGAAACGCTGGAAAGCCTGGAAACGGGGTGGGGGGGTACCTTGGCGTTTCCAAAGTTGTGCGGTAGCTTGGAAACGTGGAAACGTGGAAACGCTGGAAAGCCTGGAAACGGGGTGGGGCACCTTGGCGTTTCCAAAGTTGTGCGGTAGCTTGGAAACGTGGAAACGCTGGAAAGCACCTTGGGGTTTCCAGAGTTGTGCGGTAGCTTGAAACGTGGAAACGTGGAAACGCTGGAAAGCCTGGAAACGGGTGGGGGCGGGGTACCTTGGCGTTTCCAAAGTTGTGCGGTAGCTTGGAAACGTGGAAACGTGGAAACGCTGGAAAGCACCTTGGGGTTTCCAGAGTTGTGCGGTAGCTTGGAAACGTGGAAACGTGGAAACGCTGGAAAGCCTGGAAACGGGTGGGGGCGGGTACCTTGGCGTTTCCAAAGTTGTGGTAGCTTGGAAACGTGGAAACGTGGAAACGCTGGAAAGCACCTTGGGGTTTCCAGAGTTGTGCGGTAGCTTGAAACGTGGAAACGTGGAAACGCTGGAAAGCCTGGAAACGGGGTGGGGGCGGGGTACCTTGGCGTTTCCAAAGTTGTGCGGTAGCTTGGAAACGTGGAAACGTGGAAATGCTGGAAAGCACCTTGGGGTTTCCAGAGTTGTGCGGTAGCTTGGAAACGTGGAAACGTGGAAACGCTGGAAAGCCTGGAAACGGGGTGGGGGCGGGGTACCTTGGCGTTTCCAAAGTTGTGCGGTAGCTTGGAAACGTGGAAACGTGGAAACGCTGGAAAGCACCTTGGGGTTTCCAGAGTTGTGCGGTAGCTTGGAAACGTGGAAACGTGGAAACGCTGGAAAGCCTGGAAACGGGTGGGGGCGGGGTACCTTGGCGTTTCCAAAGTTGTGCGGTAGCTTGGAAACGTGGAAACGTGGAAACGCTGGAAAGCACCTTGGGGTTTCCAGAGTTGTGCGGTAGCTTGGAAACGTGGAAACGTGGAAACGCTGGAAAGCCTGGAAACGGGGTGGGGACGGGGTACCTTGGCGTTTCCAAAGTTGTGCAGTAGCTTGGAAACGTGGAAACGTGGAAACGCTGGAAAGCACCTTGGGGTTTCCAGAGTTGTGCGGTAGCTTGGAAACGTGGAAACGTGGAAACGCTGGAAAGCCTGGAAACGGGGTGGGGCGGGGTACCTTGGCGTTTCCAAAGTTGTGCGGTAGCTTGCATTGGAAACGTGGAAACGTGGAAACGCTGGAAAGCACCTTGGGGTTTCCAGAGTTGTGCGGTAGCTTGGAAACGTGGAAACGTGGAAACGCTGGAAAGCCTGGAAACGGGGTGGGGGCGGGGTACCTTGGCGTTTCCAAAGTTGTGCGGTAGCTTGGAAACGTGGAAACGTGGAAACGCTGGAAAGCACCTTGGGGTTTCCAGAGTTGTGCGGTAGCTTGAAACGTGGAAACGTGGAAACGCTGGAAAGCCTGGAAACGGGGTGGGGCGGGGTACCTTGGCGTTTCCAAAGTTGTGCGGTAGCTTGCATTGGAAACGTGGAAACGTGGAAACGCTGGAAAGCACCTTGGGGTTTCCAGAGTTGTGCGGTAGCTTGGAAACGTGGAAACGTGGAAACGCTGGAAAGCCTGGAAACGGGTGGGGCGGGGCGGTACCTTGGCGTTTCCAAAGTCAGTGCGGTAGCTTGGAAACGTGGAAACGTGGAAACGCTGGAAAGCACCTTGGGGTTTCCAGAGTTGTGCGGTACTTGGAAACGTGGAAACGTGGAAACGCTGGAAAGCCTGGAAACGGGTGGGGGCGGGGTACCTTGGCGTTTCCAAAGTTGTGCGGTAGCTTGGAAACGTGGAAACGTGGAAACGCTGGAAACCTTGGGGTTTCCAGAGTTGTGCGGTAGCTTGGAAACGTGGAAACGTGGAAACGCTGGAAAGCCTGGAAACGGGTGGGGGGGGTACCTTGGCGTTTCCAAAGTTGTGCGGTAGCTTGGAAACGTGGAAACGTGGAAACGCTGGAAAGCACCTTGGGGTTTCCAGAGTTGTGCGGTAGCTTGAAACGTGGAAACGTGGAAACGCTGGAAAGCCTGGAAACGGGGTGGGGGCGGGTACCTTGGCGTTTCCAAAGTTGTGCGGTAGCTTGAAACGTGGAAACGTGGAAACGCTGGAAAGCACCTTGGGGTTTCCAGAGTTGTGCGGTAGCTTGGAAACGTGGAAACGTGGAAACGCTGGAAAGCCTGGAAACGGGGTGGGGGCGGGTACCTTGGCGTTTCCAAAGTTGTGCGGTAGCTTGGAAACGTGGAAACGTGGAAACGCTGGAAAGCACCTTGGGGTTTCCAGAGTTGTGCGGTAGCTTGGAAACGTGGAAACGTGGAAACGCTGGAAAGCCTGGAAACGGGGTGGGGGCGGGTACCTTGGCGTTTCCAAAGTTGTGCGGTAGCTTGGAAACGTGGAAACGTGGAAACGCTGGAAAGCACCTTGGGGTTTCCAGAGTTGTGCGGTAGCTTGGAAACGTGGAAACGTGGAAACGCTGGAAAGCCTGGAAACGGGGTGAGGGCGGGGTACCTTGGCGTTTCCAAAGTTGTGCGGTAGCTTGCATTGGAAACGTGGAAACGTGGAAACGCTGGAGCACCTTGGGGTTTCCAGAGCTGTGCGGTAGCTTGGAAACGTGGAAACGTGGAAACGCTGGAAAGCCTGGAAACGGGGTGGGGCGGGGTACCTTGGCGTTTCCAAAGTTGTGCGGTAGCTTGGAAACGTGGAAACGTGGAAACGCTGGAAAGTTAACCTTGGGGTTTCCAGAGTTGTGCGGTAGCTTGGAAACGTGGAAACGTGGAAACGCTGGAAAGCCTGGAAACGGGGTGGGGCGGGTACCTTGGCGTTTCCAAAGTTGTGTGGTAGCTTGGAAACGTGGAAACGTGGAAACGCTGGAAAGCACCTTGGGGTTTCCAGAGTTGTGCGGTAGCTTGGAAACGTGGAAACGTGGAAACGCTGGAAAGCCTGGAAACGGGGTGGGGGGGGTACCTTGGCGTTTCCAAAGTTGTGCGGTAGCTTGGAAACGTGGAAACGTGGAAACGCTGGAAAGCACCTTGGGGTTTCCAGAGTTGTGCGGTAGCTTGGAAACGTGGAAACGTGGAAACGCTGGAAAGCACCTTGGGGTTTCCAGAGTTGTGCGGTAGCTTGGAAACGTGGAAATGTGGAAACGCTGGAAAGCCTGGAAACGGGGTGGGGCGGGGTACCTTGGCGTTTCCAAAGTTGTGCGGTAGCTTGGAAACGTGGAAACGTGGAAACGCTGGAAAGCACCTTGGGGTTTCCAGAGTTGTGCGGTAGCTTGGAAACGTGGAAACGTGGAAACGCTGGAAAGCCTGGAAACGGGGTGGGGGGGGGTACCTTGGCGTTTCCAAAGTTGTGCGGTAGCTTGGAAACGTGGAAACGTGGAAACGCTGGAAAGCACCTTGGGGTTTCCAGAGTTGTGCGGTAGCTTGGAAACGTGGAAACGTGGAAACGCTGGAAAGCCTGGAAACGGGGTGGGGGCGGGTACCTTGGCGTTTCCAAAGTTGTGCGGTAGCTTGGAAACGTGGAAACGTGGAAACGCTGGAGTTAACCTTGGGGTTTCCAGAGTTGTGCGGTAGCTTGGAAACGTGGAAACGTGGAAACGCTGGAAAGCCTGGAAACGGGGTGGGGCGGGTACCTTGGCGTTTCCAAAGTTGTGCGGTAGCTTGGAAACGTGGAAACGTGGAAACGCTGGAAAGCACCTTGGGGTTTCCAGAGTTGTGCGGTAGCTTGGAAACGTGGAAACGTGGAAACGCTGGAAAGCACCTTGGGGTTTCCAGAGTTGTGCGGTAGCTTGGAAACGTGGAAACGTGGAAACGCTGGAAAGCCTGGAAACGGGGTGGGGCGGGGTACCTTGGCGTTTCCAAAGTTGTGCGGTAGCTTGGAAACGTGGAAACGTGGAAACGCTGGAAAGCACCTTGGGGTTTCCAGAGTCAGTGCGGTAGCTTGGAAACGTGGAAACGTGGAAACGCTGGAAAGCCTGGAAACGGGGTGGGGTACCTTGGCGTTTCCAAAGTTGTGCGGTAGCTTGAAACGTGGAAACGTGGAAACGCTGGAAAGCACCTTGGGGTTTCCAGAGCTGTGCGGTAGCTTGGAAACGTGGAAACGTGGAAACGCTGGAAAGCCTGGAAACGGGGTGGGGCGGGGTACCTTGGCGTTTCCAAAGTTGTGCGGTAGCTTGGAAACGTGGAAACGTGGAAACGCTGGAGCACCTTGGGGTTTCCAGAGTCAGTGCGGTAGCTTGGAAACGTGGAAACGTGGAAACGCTGGAAAGCCTGGAAACGGGGTGGGGCGGGGTACCTTGGCGTTTCCAAAGTTGTGCGGTAGCTTGCATTGAAACGTGGAAACGTGGAAACGCTGGAAAGCACCTTGGGGTTTCCAGAGTTGTGCGGTAGCTTGGAAACGTGGAAACGTGGAAACGCTGGAAAGCCTGGAAACGGGGTGGGGGCGGGGTACCTTGGCGTTTCCAAAGTTGTGCGGTAGCTTGCATTGGAAACGTGGAAACGTGGAAACGCTGGAAAGCACCTTGGGGTTTCCAGAGTTGTGCGGTAGCTTGGAAACGTGGAAACGTGGAAACGCTGGAAAGCCTGGAAACGGGTGGGGGGGGGTACCTTGGCGTTTCCAAAGTTGTGCGGTAGCTTGGAAACGTGGAAACGTGGAAACGCTGGAAAGCACCTTGGGGTTTCCAGAGTTGTGCGGTAGCTTGAAACGTGGAAACGTGGAAACGCTGGAAAGCCTGGAAACGGGGTGGGGGCGGGGTACCTTGGCGTTTCCAAAGTTGTGCGGTAGCTTGGAAACGTGGAAACGTGGAAACGCTGGAAAGCACCTTGGGGTTTCCAGAGTTGTGCGGTAGCTTGGAAACGTGGAAACGTGGAAACGCTGGAAAGCCTGGAAACGGGGTGGGGGCGGGGTACCTTGGCGTTTCCAAAGTTGTGCGGTAGCTTGGAAACGTGGAAACGTGGAAACGCTGGAAAGCACCTTGGGGTTTCCAGAGTTGTGCGGTAGCTTGGAAACGTGGAAACGTGGAAACGCTGGAAAGCCTGGAAACGGGGTGGGGGCGGGGTACCTTGGCGTTTCCAAAGTTGTGCGGTAGCTTGGAAACGTGGAAACGTGGAAACGCTGGAAAGCACCTTGGGGTTTCCAGAGTTGTGCGGTAGCTTGGAAACGTGGAAACGTGGAAACGCTGGAAAGCCTGGAAACGGGGTGGGGGCGGGGTACCTTGGCGTTTCCAAAGTTGTGCGGTAGCTTGGAAACGTGGAAACGTGGAAACGCTGGAAAGCACCTTGGGGTTTCCAGAGTTGTGCGGTAGCTTGGAAACGTGGAAACGTGGAAACGCTGGAAAGCCTGGAAACGGGGTGGGGGCGGGGTACCTTGGCGTTTCCAAAGTTGTGCGGTAGCTTGGAAACGTGGAAATAAACGTGGAAACGCTGGAAAGCACCTTGGGGTTTCCAGAGTTGTGCGGTAGCTTGGAAACGTGGAAACGTGGAAACGCTGGAAAGCCTGGAAACGGGGTGGGGGCGGGGTACCTTGGCGTTTCCAAAGTTGTGCGGTAGCTTGGAAACGTGGAAACGTGGAAACGCTGGAAAGCACCTTGGGGTTTCCAGAGTTGTGCGGTAGCTTGGAAACGTGGAAACGTGGAAACGCTGGAAAGCCTGGAAACGGGGTGGGGGCGGGGTACCTTGGCGTTTCCAAAGTTGTGCGGTAGCTTGGAAACGTGGAAACGTGGAAACGCTGGAAAGCACCTTGGGGTTTCCAGAGTTGTGCGGTAGCTTGGAAACGTGGAAACGTGGAAACGCTGGAAAGCCTGGAAACGGGGTGGGGGCGGGGTACCTTGGCGTTTCCAAAGTTGTGCGGTAGCTTGAAACGTGGAAACGTGGAAACGCTGGAAAGCACCTTGGGGTTTCCAGAGTTGTGCGGTAGCTTGGAAACGTGGAAACGTGGAAACGCTGGAAAGCACCTTGGGGTTTCCAGAGTTGTGCGGTAGCTTGGAAACGTGGAAACGTGGAAACGCTGGAAAGCCTGGAAACGGGGTGGGGCGGGGTACCTTGGCGTTTCCAAAGTTGTGCGGTAGCTTGGAAACGTGGAAACGTGGAAACGCTGGAAAGCACCTTGGGGTTTCCAGAGTTGTGCGGTAGCTTGGAAACGTGGAAACGTGGAAACGCTGGAAAGCCTGGAAACGGGGTGGGGGCGGGGTACCTTGGCGTTTCCAAAGTTGTGCGGTAGCTTGGAAACGTGGAAATAAACGTGGAAACGCTGGAAAGCACCTTGGGGTTTCCAGAGTTGTGCGGTAGCTTGGAAACGTGGAAACGTGGAAACGCTGGAAAGCCTGGAAACGGGGTGGGGGCGGGGTACCTTGGCGTTTCCAAAGTTGTGCGGTAGCTTGGAAACGTGGAAACGTGGAAACGCTGGAAAGCACCTTGGGGTTTCCAGAGTTGTGCGGTAGCTTGGAAACGTGGAAACGTGGAAACGCTGGAAAGCCTGGAAACGGGGTGGGGCGGGGTACCTTGGCGTTTCCAAAGTTGTGCGGTAGCTTGGAAACGTGGAAACGTGGAAACGCTGGAAAGCACCTTGGGGTTTCCAGAGTTGTGCGGTAGCTTGGAAACGTGGAAACGTGGAAACGCTGGAAAGCCTGGAAACGGGGTGGGGGCGGGGTACCTTGGCGTTTCCAAAGTTGTGCGGTAGCTTGGAAACGTGGAAACGTGGAAACGCTGGAAAGCACCTTGGGGTTTCCAGAGTTGTGCGGTAGCTTGAAACGTGGAAACGTGGAAACGCTGGAAAGCCTGGAAACGGGGTGGGGGCGGGGTACCTTGGCGTTTCCAAAGTTGTGCGGTAGCTTGGAAACGTGGAAACGTGGAAACGCTGGAAAGCACCTTGGGGTTTCCAGAGTGTGCGGTAGCTTGGAAACGTGGAAACGTGGAAACGCTGGAAAGCACCTTGGGGTTTCCAGAGTTGTGCGGTAGCTTGGAAACGTGGAAACGTGGAAACGCTGGAAAGCCTGGAAACGGGGTGGGGGCGGGGTACCTTGGCGTTTCCAAAGTTGTGCGGTAGCTTGGAAACGTGGAAACGTGGAAACGCTGGAAAGCACCTTGGGGTTTCCAGAGTTGTGCGGTAGCTTGGAAACGTGGAAACGTGGAAACGCTGGAAAGCCTGGAAACGGGGTGGGGGCGGGGTACCTTGGCGTTTCCAAAGTTGTGCGGTAGCTTGGAAACGTGGAAACGTGGAAACGCTGGAAAGCACCTTGGGGTTTCCAGAGTTGTGCGGTAGCTTGGAAACGTGGAAACGTGGAAACGCTGGAAAGCACCTTGGGGTTTCCAGAGTTGTGCGGTAGCTTGGAAACGTGGAAACGTGGAAACGCTGGAAAGCCTGGAAGCGGGTGGGGGCGGGGTACCTTGGCGTTTCCAAAGTTGTGCGGTAGCTTGGAAACGTGGAAACGTGGAAACGCTGGAAAGCACCTTGGGGTTTCCAGAGTTGTGCGGTAGCTTGGAAACGTGGAAACGTGGAAACGCTGGAAAGCCTGGAAACGGGGTGGGGGCGGGGTACCTTGGCGTTTCCAAAGTTGTGCGGTAGCTTGGAAACGTGGAAATAAACGTGGAAACGCTGGAAAGCACCTTGGGGTTTCCAGAGTTGTGCGGTAGCTTGGAAACGTGGAAACGTGGAAACGCTGGAAAGCCTGGAAACGGGGTGGGGGCGGGGTACCTTGGCGTTTCCAAAGTTGTGCGGTAGCTTGGAAACGTGGAAACGTGGAAACGCTGGAAAGCACCTTGGGGTTTCCAGAGTTGTGCGGTAGCTTGGAAACGTGGAAACGTGGAAACGCTGGAAAGCCTGGAAACGGGGTGGGGGCGGGGTACCTTGGCGTTTCCAAAGTTGTGCGGTAGCTTGGAAACGTGGAAACGTGGAAACGCTGGAAAGCACCTTGGGGTTTCCAGAGTTGTGCGGTAGCTTGGAAACGTGGAAACGTGGAAACGCTGGAAAGCCTGGAAACGGGGTGGGGGCGGGGTACCTTGGCGTTTCCAAAGTTGTGCGGTAGCTTGGAAACGTGGAAACGTGGAAACGCTGGAAAGCACCTTGGGGTTTCCAGAGTTGTGCGGTAGCTTGGAAACGTGGAAACGTGGAAACGCTGGAAAGCCTGGAAACGGGGTGGGGGGGGTACCTTGGCGTTTCCAAAGTTGTGCGGTAGCTTGGAAACGTGGAAACGTGGAAACGCTGGAGTTACACCTTGGGGTTTCCAGAGTTGTGCGGTAGCTTGGAAACGTGGAAACGTGGAAACGCTGGAAAGCCTGGAAACGGGGTGGGGGCGGGGTACCTTGGCGTTTCCAAAGTTGTGCGGTAGCTTGGAAACGTGGAAACGTGGAAACGCTGGAAAGCACCTTGGGGTTTCCAGAGTTGTGCGGTAGCTTGGAAACGTGGAAACGTGGAAACGCTGGAAAGCCTGGAAACGGGGTGGGGCGGGGTACCTTGGCGTTTCCAAAGTTGTGCGGTAGCTTGGAAACGTGGAAACGTGGAAACGCTGGAAAGCACCTTGGGGTTTCCAGAGTTGTGCGGTAGCTTGGAAACGTGGAAACGTGGAAACGCTGGAAAGCACCTTGGGGTTTCCAGAGTTGTGCGGTAGCTTGGAAACGTGGAAACGTGGAAACGCTGGAAAGCCTGGAAACGGGGTGGGGGCGGGGTACCTTGGCGTTTCCAAAGTTGTGCGGTAGCTTGGAAACGTGGAAACGTGGAAACGCTGGAAAGCACCTTGGGGTTTCCAGAGTTGTGCGGTAGCTTGGAAACGTGGAAACGTGGAAACGCTGGAAAGCCTGGAAACGGGGTGGGGGCGGGGTACCTTGGCGTTTCCAAAGTTGTGCGGTAGCTTGGAAACGTGGAAATAAACGTGGAAACGCTGGAAAGCACCTTGGGGTTTCCAGAGTTGTGCGGTAGCTTGGAAACGTGGAAACGTGGAAACGCTGGAAAGCCTGGAAACGGGGTGGGGGCGGGGTACCTTGGCGTTTCCAAAGTTGTGCGGTAGCTTGAAACGTGGAAACGTGGAAACGCTGGAAAGCACCTTGGGGTTTCCAGAGTTGTGCGGTAGCTTGGAAACGTGGAAACGTGGAAACGCTGGAAAGCCTGGAAACGGGGTGGGGGCGGGGTACCTTGGCGTTTCCAAAGTTGTGCGGTAGCTTGGAAACGTGGAAACGTGGAAACGCTGGAAAGCACCTTGGGGTTTCCAGAGTTGTGCGGTAGCTTGGAAACGTGGAAACGTGGAAACGCTGGAAAGCCTGGAAACGGGGTGGGGGTACCTTGGCGTTTCCAAAGTTGTGCGGTAGCTTGGAAACGTGGAAACGTGGAAACGCTGGAAAGCACCTTGGGGTTTCCAGAGTTGTGCGGTAGCTTGGAAACGTGGAAACGTGGAAACGCTGGAAAGCCTGGAAACGGGGTGGGGGCGGGGTACCTTGGCGTTTCCAAAGTTGTGCGGTAGCTTGGAAACGTGGAAACGTGGAAACGCTGGAAAGCACCTTGGGGTTTCCAGAGTTGTGCGGTAGCTTGGAAACGTGGAAACGTGGAAACGCTGGAAAGCACCTTGGGGTTTCCAGAGTTGTGCGGTAGCTTGGAAACGTGGAAACGTGGAAACGCTGGAAAGCCTGGAAACGGGGTGGGGGCGGGGTACCTTGGCGTTTCCAAAGTTCGCGGGTAGCTTGGAAACGTGGAAACGTGGAAACGCTGGAAAGCACCTTGGGGTTTCCAGAGTTGTGCGGTAGCTTGGAAACGTGGAAACGTGGAAACGCTGGAAAGCCTGGAAACGGGGTGGGGGCGGGGTACCTTGGCGTTTCCAAAGTTGTGCGGTAGCTTGGAAACGTGGAAACGTGGAAACGCTGGAAAGCACCTTGGGGTTTCCAGAGTTGTGCGGTAGCTTGGAAACGTGGAAACGTGGAAACGCTGGAAAGCCTGGAAACGGGGTGGGGGCGGGGTACCTTGGCGTTTCCAAAGTTGTGCGGTAGCTTGGAAACGTGGAAACGTGGAAACGCTGGAAAGCACCTTGGGGTTTCCAGAGTTGTGCGGTAGCTTGGAAACGTGGAAACGTGGAAACGCTGGAAAGCCTGGAAACGGGGTGGGGCGGGGTACCTTGGCGTTTCCAAAGTTGTGCGGTAGCTTGGAAACGTGGAAGCGTGGAAACGCTGGAAAGCACCTTGGGGTTTCCAGAGTTGTGCGGTAGCTTGGAAACGTGGAAACGTGGAAACGCTGGAAAGCCTGGAAACGGGGTGGGGGCGGGGTACCTTGGCGTTTCCAAAGTTGTGCGGTAGCTTGGAAACGTGGAAACGTGGAAACGCTGGAAAGCACCTTGGGGTTTCCAGAGTTGTGCGGTAGCTTGGAAACGTGGAAACGTGGAAACGCTGGAAAGCACCTTGGGGTTTCCAGAGTTGTGCGGTAGCTTGGAAATGTATGTAGAAAACACTTTGGAAACCTGGAAAGAAAAGGCATACCACTGGCATTTTGTCCCCGCACTGGGCGGTGGGCTACATACCGAAGTGCGAACGGGGACGAGGGTCGCCGACCGTCCCTGACGGCGCAGCAGCCGGGTCTGGGGAGGAGGCGAAGGCGGCGCCGGCGGTACCCGATCCGGAGCCTGTAGGGGAGCCGGAGCTAAGCTTCCCCTACATGCCCACCGTCGTGCTGGGACCGGGAGGTGCCGGCGCTGACTAGGACATGGCGGTGGGCACGGTGGAGATGCAAACGGCAGCCGATGGCGCCAGGGCGGGGACGCCTACACCATTAGCGCCGCCGCTCCCACCGCAGCAGCAGACGCCGCCCCTGCAGCTGCAGCAATAGCACCCGCAGCCGATGCTGGACTTGCTGCTGGCTCCCGTAGGAACAGCCGGGCAGGCAGAGCCAGGGGTGCAGCAGCCGGACGGCCCTGCTCCAACTCCATTGGGGGCGCTGTTGCAGCATGTGGATGCCCAGCCAGCTCCGCGCCGTGGCCTGATCGTGGGGGGCATCCTGGTGGGCGGTGCAACCGATTCCACCGGCAGCGGGCAGGGAGGGCTCTACCCCACGCCACCACATGTGCGCCCCGAGGAGCAACCCCCTGCGCACACTGTGGCGCACGCAAGTGCAAGTGCCGCCACAGCAGCAGCCGCAGTCGCCCTCTACACAGCAGGCGCAGCGGCAGCGGCAGGCGTTGCCCCCGCAGCACGTGCAGGGGCTCGTGCGGCTAGGGACGGGCCCCTGCCAGCCACGCCCACCGTTCGACCCGCAGCGCGCGCACACACAGGCGGAATGGGTGCAGGCATACCTGCTGCTTGAGCAGGAAAACCACCAACTACGGCTGCAGCTGGACGCCAAGTACCAGGCGCTGAGTGCTGCATCCGCCAAGTACCAACACGCCATGGTGGCGGTGCGCGGGATGGAGGCCAACAGCGCTGCTGTTGGCGTGGCCATGGTGCGTGCGGCCAACGCATTGGCGGACATGCAAGCTGCTCACGCGGCAGGAATCCGTGGAGTCCGCATGGGCGTCGCGGGTGCTGCTGGCGGGGCCAGGGGCGAGGGAGCGAGGGGGCGCGGGCGGGGGTGGGGGTGGGGATGGGGATGCAGGTGGGGGCGGGGGTGGGGGTGCCGGCGGTGAGGGAGGGGCAGGGGCCGGCGGCCCTATGCCGGCGTCGGCGCTGTGGCTACAGCGGGCGGCGGGCACTGTACTGGGGCGGATGGACTGTACTGGGGCATCCAGGTATTCCGGTTCATTGCGGCAGACGCCTTGTACGTACTTCTGGCCGCTGGGCCTGGTGGCGGTGGGCGGGGTGGACAACACGGCTGAGCTGCGGGAAACCCGTATGAGCAGCATCAACGCAAAGTTGACACGGAGGTCGGGGCAGGGGGCATGTGGGTCGGTCTCCAAGGAGGGCATTGACGACCTGAGGAAGCAGTGCAGTGCGCTGATGATGGGCACAGACGCGTAAGAACTACAGCTCCTGTCTGCGGCTGCTGACATTTGACTGCTTCGTGCAGCTGGAATATTCCTACTTCCCAGGCATGAAGGAGGAGGGGCAGTGGGGCATGGCGCAGGTGGGGGCGGAGCTGGGCTGGATGAAGTCTGCCGCTTCGCTGAGCAAGGAGCAGGTGGAGCAGTGCGACTGGCAGCAGCAGGCGACGTGGCGGAAGGGGCGCAAGCGGGGGGCGGATGCAGCGGGATTTGATGACGGGGGCACGGGGGCATTATTATTGGCGGGCCGGCGGTGTGGAGGGCGGATGAGGGTCTGCTGGCGGTGTGGGGGGCGGATGTGGGAAAGGCGACGTGCGGGGCTGTTTGGAAACATTCAGCATGCCGCCGCCCCCGTGTTGGCCTGTGTACATGCTTGCCCACTTGACCATACGAGAGATAACTCGCTCTGGTGAGGCATGCGGATACTAGGCTGACACTGGTCTATCTGTTAACACATCATGTACTGGTTGCGGGGCAGTGCGTAAGGCTTGGGGGCGGTGTATGTCTCGCGTGACCGGACAATGTATTTATTTGCTGCTGCTGTAAGTCTGGAGAGGAGGGGTCTGGACATGTAATAGCTGTATGCCTCACGTTTAACTGGTGCGGCGGGCTGCCAACGCCCTTGCCGGGTTTGGGTTTCGCTCGGGAGCCACCATGGACAGCCGAGGAGAGCCGAGGGTTGCCGAGTCTGACCCACCTGGGTTAAGTGTAGTGGCGCCGTGAAGGCAAGTGCAGTGCCTGACCATCGCCACATGTAGAAACATAGTGTACTGGGATGCCTGGCCAGCGCCCAACCAATCCATGTGAGCAAGCACCAGGCACCAGCACCTAACCCCCAGGCACAGCGAACCCTGGCCCCAAGCTGCGAGATGTCACCTGCAGCAGTAAACGGAAGCCAGAGCCTCCTCCGCTGGCTGCACGCTGGTGGCCGCGGCTACCGGTACGGATGCCTGTCCGTCCACGAAAACGACCAACATGCGCTCAGCTCAGCTGCGTACGCCGACGACCTAGCTGTCGTCACCAGTAGCACCACCGACCTCGCCATCCAAGCCGACAAAATTGCACGGTTCTCCGAATGGGCTGGCCTCCAGGTCAACCACAGCAAATGCCGCGTCACAGGAGCCCTCTACCACACCGCCTGGGCCACCGGCAGCGGCATGAACGGGCAACATGCCCCTCCACCTAAAACGTCGGCTTGCCGACAAAATCAAGAGGGGGCACAGCAGTCCCATACCTCCCCCCAACCGAACCCTTCAAGTATCTCGGCGTGCACATTACCCTGACCCTCGATTGGCGGCCCCAGCTCCGAGCCACCCTTGCTGCCCTCAAAGAGCGAACCACACAGCTAGCTCAGTCTATGGCCTCACCGGATCAGCGGCTACGAAGCATACAGCTCTGCCTAAAGCCCGCCATGGCCTATGCGCTCGCAGCCATGCCTTTCTCCCCTGCCGACATCCAAGTCATTGATCGTGCAGTGGCCCAGGCGGCACGCAAGTGCTATGGCCTGAAAGGAGGATTTCCCACACGGGCGATCCTCCTGCCAGTAAACCAGTACGGCCTTGGCGTAGGATCCCTCCTCCCCGAGTACGTGCAAAAAGCAACCCGCGCACTTACAATGGCACTCAATGATGCCGGGCGCCTAGGCGTGGTCACCCGCGCTCTCCTTCGTGCACAGTACAACTACGCGGGTAGCCTATCCCCCCAGGCCCTCAGCCGGGAGGCCACCTTCTACAGCACCCTGAAGATGCTCTCCCTCGCCAGGGAGCATGGCCTCAGCATTGAAGCTCCGCCTGAGCAAAAAGATTCGCTCCGCCTTAACAGCCTCCATAGCCTCCTGGCGCGGCCCAAGCCCGCCACCAAGAGACCGAGCAGCGGCTACCTCGGAAGTGCGTGATCACGCTCGCCGAGCTCGGACTTGACCTCCGTAGCCTGCGGACACAGCGTTCAGCCGGGCAGGAAGGCGTGCACCACCTGATCAGTACACACGAACTACCCAGGATAAGGCCGGGGCGACCGCCCGCCATAAGCGTGCGCTCAATCGCCTCAGCCTCTACGTGGCGCCAGCGTAGACCCCACTGTCTCGCGGGCCCAGTTCACAAATATAACAAGGTGAGCCCCCTCCCTGCTCACCAGCGTGCTATCCCCCCCTCGTCCCCCCTGGCACACCTCTTTGACCAGGACACCCTGCCCCGCCCCGACCCCCAACAGCGCCTCACCAGATGGCTGGTGCGCGCGCCCGGACCCAACCCCGCTGCAGCCCCAGAACAGATTCCTGAGGCCCAGGCGCACCAAGAGCCCGGCCCCGCGATGTCGACAACCCCGACCCCTAGGTCAGACCACCCTCGACCCACTAAAAGCAACGCCAGGAAGCCGTATCCACGCTAACACCCGCACGGCCATCCCTAGCACTGGGACAGCGCTTGCCAACGGGGCCTGCTGGGCGGCGGTCCAGGAACACCTCGAACCTACCACAAGACCGGTATAGCAACGAGCACGCCCTTGCAGTGCACACCCTGATGCTGTCCGAGGCCTTCATGAAGGCCCTTAAGCGGCAATCCCCGGCCTTGGCTCACACGCTAAACCTGCCTACTTACCAGCTGGGTTCCAGCGCCCAAACCCACGCGCCAAGTCATCCTGGCAGGCAGCCCGCGCGCAGCTCAACCCCGGGCCACCTACCTCTGTCCTCAAGACACGCCGACCGCAGACAGATGGCGGACCGCCTCTGTACCCTGCTGTACGATGGGTACGACGAGGCGGCGCGATCCTGGCCGGCCCGGTGACAAACCAGCAACGCCCCTGCGGGAGGGTGAAAGCGGGCGGTTGGCTCCACACACGAGCGGTACTATGAGGTTGCATGGCGGCCCACCACTATCCTTGAGAGTCTGCTCCCCGCCTACAAGCTGCTGGGGTATCAACCCGCGCGCGCACAGCCCGCTGGCACCCTGGCCCCTGAACTGGGGGTGCCAAGCTGATCCGAGTGGAGTGGCAACCAACGTGGGAACCGGCCCCGCTGTCACCCGTAGCTGGCCACAACTCCTCAAGGAATATGAAGCAGAAAGCTGCCAAAGCCAGCATCCCGCGCCCCCGCCTGCCGCGACACCCACCTCAGCGAACGCCAGCGGCAGGGCATCTGGCTCCCAGCCAGTGAAGCCGATGAACTCAGCACCCGGCGCCTCCTCAGGCAGCACCCACATTGATGTCCTCCCCTGCAACCCGGACAAGGACATAAATGTTAGCGAAGTCCCACACCCGTCGGTGCACACTATCAAGTAGGCATCCACTCCACAGACCCGCGCCTGGAACAGATGGTAGGCGTTGACAACCAGGCCCATGTCTACACGCCCGGCGGCCGATGGGTAGGATCCCTGACCCACGAACGTCTACATGGCCTCCGTTATGCGATACGATCAAGCCACGCAGGCCAACCCTGGGCTTGTCACTAAGTACAACCTCAGGGATGGATTCCCAGAGGCGGTGGCCTGCCTCCTACAGCGCTACCGGCAAGGCACCAAACGTGGCCCCTATACCATCACCGGCGTGAGTGAGGTTAGCACGACAACCCTCTGCTCTCAGCTAATTGCCACCGCCTTTGGCCAACCGTACACGGAACGCTTTTCCTCCCCTCAACGCTGGACTCTTCGCTGACCGCTACTACACACCATTCGCTGAGGATGAATGCTTTGGCGCATCCTAGGCGCCTTCTCCGCCCCGTTCCATGGCATGTCCTTTGCCCACCCCAACCATGACCCCGGCGCATGCGCCCGCGCACTGGCGTGGGCTGCCGCCAGCGCGACCATGAGGCTGACGACGCCCCGCCCTCCATTACCCTGGTCCTCGCCCCACACGCCCAGGGCACGCCACCTATCGTACCTCTCCCCAACAGGGTGCACTGCGCAGCGTACCTACCTTGCACTCACCCCTCGTGACGATGGTTGCTGGTGATGGCACTAAGTCGCACTCAGCGGCAGCGGCAATGCGTACAACCTCCTGCGGTCACAAACACCTCTGGGGCTGCCCTGTACCACACACAGGTACTTCCCGCCTCACCAGCGCACTCATGTCCCTCTCTAGCCGCTATGACGAGGGCTACCCAACCGCGACAGGCCCTGAAGCTGATCCGGCGAAGGATTCACGATGGGCCCGCCGGCAGTTCAAGCGTGTGCAGCACCGCCCCACTGCCCCCCCCCTCCGCCCCCAACGTGGCACCGCACCGCCGGGGCCGCCGAGCCCTGCCTCGCCGACCTGCCCGAGTCATACCCCGCAACCCAAGCCCTCCGCTATGAAACAAGTACTTGCCTGTACACTGACGGTAGCAAGGTTGAAGGCGACAACGGCGCCGCGCAGCTGGGCGCCGCGGTCTACGTCGCCCACTGCGGCACTGTCAGCCGTGTAGACCCAAACGGCCTAGGCTGCACTCAAACTATCACGCGAGCAGAACTCGCTGCAATACATCGCGCCCTAGAAATGGCTGAGGAACGGGGTATGCCCAACGTCCATATCCTCTCGGACTCGGCTGCTAGCCTGTACCTAATCAAAAAAGTACATTGATAATGCCAAGAAACTTAGCATGAGCAAACATCGCGACCTCCTCCGCCTCATCGTCGGGCTGCTGCACCAACGCGCCGTACACGGGCGCGCGCTCCACCTCCTGAAGGTGAAAGCCCACTCCGGCGTCTACGGAAACGAAGAGGCGGACCGATGGGCCACCGCTGTTTCTAAAGGGGAAATCGCCCCTGACTGCGCCTGCCCTGCGGATAATGAGCCATACGGTAAGATCTGGTGGCCGCACCAAAGCAGCACCAACCGGCAAGCCAACGACCTCAACCGAGGGATTATCTCCCTGCTGGCCGCCTCCACCTTTGGCGGGTACAGCCACAGCACCAAGAGCACGGACTGCTGGCAGGAGGCCGCCCCGGACCTGTGTCCTCGCGCCAGCAATGCCACCACCCAGAGGGAGTGTGCACAAACACTGGAAGAGGGTCTTCGACTACGCTACTGGCAACTATGGCACGCTGGCCTCGCCCACCGTTACAAAAGGCCCATGAAGGGCAGCTTCCTCAATGCTGATGGCAAGGCCATGTGCCCAGTCTGTAAACAAGAGCCTGACTCGGGAGGGCACATTCTGGGCGGCTGCAAAGCAGAACCATACCATAGCTGCTACATAAAGCGACACAACGAGGCTGTGCAATTGATCGGCGAGACCATCCAGCACGGACGCAACGGACATGGCTTCATGCTGATGGACGCGACCTCAGCCGCCAACATCCCAGGCTACGTGACAGGCACCCGCCTCCCACAATGGCTGCTACCCTCCGTGACGCCAGCCAAGCTGGAAAAATTCCGCCCTGACATCGTTTGGATTCCCACTCTCACGCCTACCCAAGCCAAGTGCCCCAGGTGGCTGGCAGCACGCATGCGGGGCGAACCCCCAGGCCACAAAGTCTACATCCTTGAAATCGGCTATACAGGCGACCTGCGCCACAAGGAGAAAATTGCGGAAAAACTAGCGCAGCACGCAGAGCTCGCCACCCTGCTGGCCGAAGCGGGATGGGAAGTGCAATACACCCGCAGGGAAGCCATCACCCTTGGGGTGGGGGGCACCATTCGCAACGACCTTGCCCCCCTTCTCCGTGAGCTCAGTGTCCCAGCCAGGCAGCGCCAATGCATGTTGCGACAACCTCCACCACCATGCCGTCTCCTGGCTGCACCGCATAGTCAAGATGCGCCGGCACCATGAGGCCGGTGGCCCCCGTAACCAACCCCCCCATCCCCCGTAACCCCTCAACCAACCCTCCTTACCACCCACGGTGGTAGGCAGCGCCCTACCCCTTAATATCACGCAGGGTCATGCCCGCGTAACATTATTATTATTATTAGCTGTATGCCTCACGTTTAACTGGTGCGGCGGGCTGCCAACGCCCTTGCCGGGTTTGGGTTTCGCTCGGGAGCCACCATGGACAGCCGAGGAGAGCCGAGGGTTGCAGTCTGACCCACCTGGGTTAAGTGTAGTGGCGCCGTGAAGGCAAGTGCAGTGCCTGACCATCGCCACATGTAGAAACATAGTGTACTGGGATGCCTGGCCAGCGCCCAACCAATCCATGTGAGCAAGCACCAGGCACCAGCACCTAACCCCCAGGCACAGCGAACCCTGGCCCCAAGCTGAGATGTCACCTGCAGCAGTAAACGGAAGCCAGAGCTGGGGCAACCTGCCCATGGTTGACTGGGCTGCACAGTACGTTGTACGCGTACCAATACGGAAAACGTACATGTACGGAATACGGCCATTTTCTGCCGTACATGAGAGAAATACGTTCTGCGGTCCAGGCCTGGCACGGCACGTGGCAGTGTCACGCGCACCAGGACCGTCCCAGGGAGGTCCCAGGGAGATCAGGCGCCAGCAAAACCACACCACAACGACTGCATACGCATATGCGAGACACTTCTCATGCCTCAATAACTTGTGGCTTAGTTGCCGCGGTGCCTTGCAGGGAGCTCCCCTGATGTCTGGTAGCACACGGGAGGGACCTCCCTTGCTCGCTCCAGGGGGTGGGACTGGCACGACCGTATTTTTAGCGTATTTGAGCGTATTTTGCGAACAGACCCCCGTATTTTACGTATTTCGAAAAATACGCTCATTTGGGAACGTACAATGCAGCCCAGATGGTTGATATGATTGCTGCCCCGCTGTACCTAAATAGTGCTTTCAACACATACAATGTAGGCCGCGGTCTCGCCAGGACACACCGCAGAACACAAGCAGCACCCCTGTCGTGGGGCAGACCCGCCTAGCTTCCCAGGGGCCACCGGATACAAGGCAGCTGTACGTTTGGTGTGGTTTGGTTTCTTACAGGGGACCCCTTCCGGTCAGGGTGTTGTACCACACCCACCACCCCGGGCGGGCAACGAGGCAGCCCTTCCAAATCAAAAAGGCCCGCTACCACAAGGCCAGGTCACGGCCGTCGCACCTCGCCAGGTAGCCCTAACCACCTGGAATGGAACATAACATGTCAAATGACAGGGGAACTGGCCATAAGAGGCATTGGTCATTCTTGGGGGCCTCCGGCCAGGAACAGCGCAAGCGGCCATCCAGCGTCCACCAACCCCAAGCCAGGGGCGGCCTGCACCGACCTCGTCCCACTCCATGCCTGTGGCACGCCAGCACCTGCAGGTGCCGCCCACAGGCAAGCAACTGCCTGGCGTGGGGCCTGCGACGCTCAGGACTGCCACTAGGGGACTGCTGCACTGCCCATCCCATTCCAGAGCCCCGCCCCGACCCCCGACCCTTTATGCAGATGACCTCAGCTTGTTTGCCACCTCCGTTGACCGTATGAGGGTGCTGCTCAAGCGTGTGGATGCCTTTTGCAGTGCTTTTGGCATGAGGGTAAACGTGAGTAAGTGTGAGGGCATGGTGTTTGCCTCCCAGGCATCGCGGTCACAGGCTCTGACTGAGTACCTGGAGAGTTCTCCTTTTCTGTTGGGTGGCGGTTCCGTGCCCATGGTGAGCAAGGCGAAGTACCTCGGTCTGGTGTATGGCCGGGGGCCTGCATGCAGGGACCAGTTGAATGATTCCGGGAGGGCAGCTATGTTTAGTCTGCTGGGCAAGCTACAAAAGCATCGCATCTGGGCGCCCGATGTTCGAATGGGTTGTTTCGATGTGCAGGTTCGACCTGTCTTGTCGTACGGGTGCGAAGTATGGGGCCCAGCTGTTCTGGCTGCTCTGCTGCGGGGACCCAAGCGTCGCGACGCAAATAATACGGAGGCGGGGTGGTTTGAGGCGTGTCTGGAAGACCCGGCTGTCAAGCTTCAGGTCATGTTCACACGGTCCGTTTGCGGTGCACGGCTTCCCACCCACCGTTGCCTGTTTGCTGAGCTGTCACAGCTGCCCCTGCACATGTTACTGTTGTTACTGTTACTGTTACTGTTACATAGCTTGAGCGGTGCAGCCCACAGCCAGCGGTATGCCCCATGAGCAGTGTGGCTCCGAGACCGTCAGCAGGAGTAGTAGACAAGGAGAAGTGCACCTGGCCTAACGCCCGTGGGATAATATCCCAGCCCGGGTCTCACTGATGCGAAACAACAGCCCTGCCAGACTGGTCACGTACTGGTTACGTATGGTTACGTACTGGTCACGTACTGGTCACGTACTGGTCACGTACTGGTTACGTATGGTGGTAGGTTTCTGGAACAGGATTGTTAAACAGCAGTCACTGCGCTGGATGCACTGGTTGAAGAGGTGAAGATGTACCTCGAGGGTTGCAATGACGGGTGGGCTGGCATGCTGTTCAGCTTCCTACAGGCTTTGCATCAACGTGTGGGACTGCGGCGCCTGCCCTGTGCCTGTCACCTAGCTCGTTGGCGCAGTGGAGGGCCGCTGCGCTTACCCTTGGCTCAGATCTGTTCGTTTCGTTGCGTGGCGGCTATCGGTAGCGTGGTTGTGGAAGGGGACTCCTTGGAGGGACCTCCCTGACGGGAGGCCCTGCATGGAGATCACTGCATGAGATCATTGGGTTGATGGGGCCCAAATAAAGCCTATCCGGCGGTGTGGACAGGCCAGCTTAGGTAGAATACTCACTACTTAAGTCCGAGTTCAAGGGCTGGGCACCAGAAGCGTTCTTTGGTTCTTCTTCTCTCGAGCATATGTCTCTGCGACAGCGGCACCCTTCCCATCCGGCCCTGCCGAGATCGGTCAAGCGTCCCGTCGAGGTGAGATCCTGTTAAGTAGCCATTACTGCTACTACACTGGTATCCAGAGCCAGCCTGTGGGCCCGTGTGATGTCTAGCGGCTGATCATGCCGAGCGACTTGCAAGCACCGCGCGCGCGCAGGGCAAAGACCCACCCCAAAGGGGCAAGAAAAATCTCCAAAGCAAGGCGATCAGGCCACAGAGCCAGCGCAACAAGGCACGGAGAAAGAGGTTTCCTCGCACGCCATAGACGTGGACGAGGTAGACGAGGAAAACAATGACCCTACCTACCTCAAGGAAACCTACAAAACCTCAAAAGTCGCCTGCGCAACGTAGCACGGCGCATCAAAGACCGTTCGGGCGAAGAACCCCCGACTGACCCAAATGCCCCTGACGCCGATGCCGCGCAGGAGCTATCCAAGGAGGTCAGCAACATCATACTGAACTCTCCATCCTGTCGGGCCCCACAACTGGAATGAAGCAACTCCGCCACCTGGGTGGCAACTCCGGGCAATGTTATGTAAAAGGCGTCCAGGCTGCTCCGTCCACGTGCCGTTGCCGAAGTCGCAGTAGCTGTCGGCTGAACAGGCAAGGGAGTCCCACCTGGTCCCACTGGCTCACGCCTCAGCTGCCCCCGCTCTGAGCGGCGCCTAGCTCAGCCACTAGGTTGGAGTAAACATCTCGTAGAAATGCATTATGCAGGGTAGTCAGAGCGAACGCGTTTCGCTGGGTCAAGTCAGGTTGGCCGAAGCGAACAGACACAGGCCACTCAGTATTCCTTACAGCCCAGCTCACGGGTGATCAATCCGCTCACTAGGTCGTTTGGATAAACCGTTCAGTAGGGTTTGTATGCAGTGACACGCAAAGTGCTGTTGCCGCGACACAGGACTCCGGTCCCCTGGTTTGGGCTGCTATAGGGACTGAAGCGCCAGCCTCTACTAAACCACGGTCACCGGCCTGAGGACCACGGGGTTCATCATTCGTGTCAGCAGATAAAACAGCTTTCAAAGCTCTATCGCGCGCACGCTGCTCGCGCGCCTCAGCCTGAAGCTTCTTATACCGGTCCTGCTCAAGCCGCGCTTTCTCCAGCCGCAGCCGTTCTAACGTGTTGCGATCCAGTGCGATATCTCAGGCAACATCAGCGCAACGCATATGCTCAAGCATGCTGAGTCCCCGGGAACATCGCTGCGCTGATCCCACAACGCAATACAAACCGACAAGCCCTTCACCACAAGAGCTTTCGCTTCGATGTCGGGATGCTGCAAAGACACAGCTAGCTGCACTCAGCTGTGGGCAGGTCTGTTAGCGCGGAGGCACGCGCCATTACCACCAGGCAAGGGCAAACCCGGACCTCTATTCCTGCACTGCTGCTCCCGCAATCACCGTTGATGAGCTTTCCTCACGCTCGGCTTACCGGCGCTGTCGGTGGGTCCGCACAAGCACCAGTCCGTTCCCACGATCCGCGTGCGGAACAGAAGCCAACTCGCACCTCGTGGCCTTACAAGTCTCACTTGCGTCTCTGGCAACAACACGAGTTCAGTGCAGTCTGAGCGTGAGCGAAGCGAAAGCTGCTCGGCAGTGCGCGTCCGAGACCACTATGCGCGCCAAACGTGTACGACTACCTGCCTCGCACCTTCGCACAATCCAGGAATCTTGTCCTTGATCCAAGATAGTAATGCACGTAATACCTTCGGTGAGAAGCCACGACCTGGATTCAGGCCAACGGCTTCGCAACCGCTCAACTACCGTGCCTCGCTAACTGCAACCACACAACCAGTTAACAGTTAATGCACAATCAGGACAATAGCAGTATTTGCGCACGACAATGTGATCAGGCTAGTCCATAGCTTGTACAGTGTGTTTGCGAGGGCAATTGGGCGGTAGTTGGCTATATATGTTTGTGGTGTCATCCTTTTTGTATAGCAGGACCGTGTCCGACTCTGCCCAGCTGGCGGGCGTGTGTGATTTAACCCACATGAGCTGCAGGAGGGTGTGCAGCGTGGTTTGCATTTCGGGTGGGAGGGCCCGAAGAGCTTCATTTGGTATGCCGTCTGGGCCAGGGCTCTTATTGCGGGATATATAGGTGCGTAAGGCAGGTGCTGAAATTGTACGTGTCGGCAATGCTGGGGAGCAGGGACGCGAGGGAGGGGTCCGTGCGCTTACACAGTGTGAATTTGTCGTATCCCCCGGGTTGGTCCCAGGGGTAGTTGCGTGGGGCTTCGGTTGGGAGATAGTTCGCTGTTCAAATGCGGGGGCCGCTTGGTCCCGTAGTACTTGTGCAGTGCGTCCAAGATATCAGGCGCGTCTGTGCATATTTTCCCTGTGCTGGGGTGTCGCACAGCGGGAAGTCCTTTGGGCTGGTCACCCGTACAAAAGATGCTGCGGTACCCCACGCGGGGACGTGTGGCCAGCAGTTTCTGGAACCTTTTCTCTGCTTTCTTCCGTTGCCGTTTGCTGAATTCCTTACATGTGGATCGATACTCTTTCCGTGCGGCATGCATGTTCTGCGCTGCTTCGGCGGCTTCCGTGTTGTCGCTCGCTGGTCGGCGGTGGGTTGAGGTTGGCATTGTGGTCTGCGTGGTCTTCTGTGTCAGCGCCGATGTCAGCGCCATATGCGCCTGTGCCAGTATGCATGGCGGCGGGGCTGGGGGTTGGGGACTGAGCACCCCCGGTGGGGTGCGCGGGCTCAGGTTGCATGTTGTCGTTGCGTGCATCTGGAGTGGTGGGGCGTCTGCACACGTTGGCGTTGCAGTAGCTCACGGTACTGGGTTTTGGCTGCTTTGAATTGCTGGTGTAAGCGGCGCAGCTTCCTTTGAGTGGCTCGGTTGGGGCGGGGGCCAGTTGCCGTCGGTGGCTTGTTCGGGCATTCCTCAACCAATATGGCACATGCTTGTGTGAGTGCTGTTTGCATGTGCGCGGCAAGGTCGTCAACATCGATCCCTTGTATTCGGGGGTCGCTCCGTAGTTGTTCCATGAGGTCAGCTGCCCGCACTGAGTCGGGCTTGTCCTGCAGGGCGCGTAGCGTTTGCTGTATTGCACTTTGTGCCTGGAGCATGGAGGCCTGGAGCGCGGCGTTGTCGGTGGCAAGCTCGACTGACATGCGGGCGGTGGCTCGTGCTGCATCGGCCTTTTGTACGGGCAGGGCAACTCGCTGCCACAAGGTGGGGCACGGGCTCGGCAGGGTAGGGGTGTTGGGCGCGCGGGCAGTGAATAGCCGCACAGCGGCACGGGGTAGGTACGTGTGTAGGGGTGAGTGATCGCTATTGTCTCCTCCTGTCACCTCTACCGTTTCGAATGCGCTGGCGTTGCTCTGTGTTTTTGCGTGCGTAGCGAGCGCATCTCGCAGGGAGTGGCTGATCAGGATGTCGTCTATGCGGCTCGTGTGTGTTACCTTATGGTACTGTATCTGAGTGTATGTGTGGGCGCGGCCCTTGGTCGGGTTGGTGACAGTGGTGAGCTTGGCACGGCTAAGGAGCGATAGATGCGTGCTGCTTGTCAGCGACGTCGAGCTGGTGGTGTGGTGTGCGGTCCTTGGCGTGGAGGACGGCGTTGAAGTCGCCCCCAACTACAACGTGCGCATTATCCTTTTGGGCCTTGCGGGTTGCTTCCGTCAGGTAGTGGTAGATATCGGCACGAACGTAGGTGTCGTTGGGGGTGCAGTACACCCCGATGACGTGCATGGGGACGCTGTTGGGGGTGTATATGCGGCAGTGGCAGACATACCGGACAGGGCTGTCGGGGCTGATTGCGTAATGTGCTCAGGGCGGCTGATGCGGCTGTCGAGGGCAATGAGCACCCCGCCGACCGTTTCCTGTGGTTCTTGTGCCAGGGGCGACAGGACTGGAGTGTGCGCATGCCGGCTGTGGCGAATCCCCGTTTGGCCGCTTGGATAAGGCGGATTTCGCGACCTGTGGTCTTTGTTTCGGTAAGGATGATGATGTCCGCTTTCCAGTTGGCGGCATCTTGTATGGCGGCACTAAGGTTCCCAGCAGACAAGCCTCTGATGTTGTGGGTGACAATGTGGAGGTAGCTGTGTCGGGGGCCGCTTGCATGTGCGTTTGTACGTTCCCTTGCGGGGGTGGCGGGGGTCGTCGGGCCAGGGGTGCCTGTGTCTCCTGTTTGTGCGTGTCGCGGCAGTTGGTCCTGTTGGTACAGGGGTGTGGGTTGCTCGGCACGGGGCTGTTCGGGGTTACAGGCCGTGGAGCCTGGGGCGGCGTGTCGCGGGGGCTGGGGGGGGGGGGGGGACTTGGGGACGGCGTGTCCTAGGTGTGCAAGTTTGCAGCAGTGTGCGTGCGCGTTGGTGGCTGGGCGCGCGTTTCGCGGGGTCACGGCGTCAGCTGTTGGGCGCGGGGCTTGTGTGGCTGTTGTGTGAGCTGTTCCGGGGTGGGGGGGCCATACGGCTGGTGGTGGTGTGCCAGCCAGCACGTGCGTCATATTTGCAAGTGCCATTGGTGGGGCTTGTCCCCGTGTAACTGCTTGCAGGATGCAGACTGTTCCTTGGGCATTTGCCCACTCCCGAGGTCCCATGAGTTGGGGATTGGCGGCAAGTGAGTCAAGGCGGTACCACCTGTTGTTTGCGGGTTTGATGGCTACAGCGTGCTGATTGTGCAGGAGCACAAAGCCATGCTGTTGTCCGCGGGGCGGGAGGATCCGCATGATAGCGGCAAATGTTGATGGCTCCGCATTTGGTTGGATAGTACCAAGCGGTGTGAGTGCCAGATGTGCTTGTGCACCCTCCGTATTTGCGAGGGTTGTGTCGTGCTTTAGGTAATGATTGATGGAGCCAATCTCGAAGAAGCCTGTCGCGGGGTGGTAGCATTGGTCTCCCACAATTCTAGGTCTGCCCTATTGTGTGGCTGTCTGGATAGTTGTCGGGAGACGGCTTTGCAGTACTCCAGGACTCGGTGAGGGTCAATGTGAGGGCCGCCTAGAAGCGCATTTATTGCATGTACGACACAGAAGTCGCGTTCCTGTTGCTGCACATACAGGCTATTCAAGTGGCGTGCGGGTGGCGGCCACACTGTTTGGATTGGGGTTGGTTGCATGTTCGCAGGGCCATGAGAATCGGGTGCCTCGATTGTGCTTGTCCCGACACCAAACCGCATTCGTGGAATGGTGGTTCGAGGCGCCTCCCTCTCGGCAGAGGACCGTGGTGACCTGGACAGTGGAAGCTGGGTTGCCGCTGCACAGGCGTGGCTGCATTTGCCCACCGTTGGAGGTGATGCCAACAATGTGCAGCAAGCCAGAGCAGTACTACAGTAGCCGTTACAACTATGTACCAGACCCAAAGTAGCAACAGGGGTGGGACATGACAGTCGTGCTCACAGGGGGCGTCGTCCGCTAGGGCCGTCGGCCACGTGCCGTAGGCCGACGGGGCCCAAGCATTGCGCGCAGCCAAGTCAACGATGGTTACATTAGGATTGCACAATTGATAATGTATAGTTGCAGTGTTTTCGCCCGCACACTTTCCTGCCGTTCCTGCGAGCGTGCAGCACATGTACCAACAAGGGTACCAAACGCAAGGGGCCGGGGCTTTGGGTTCACGCTCGATATCTACCCCTTGAGCATTGAGGTTTAAGAAAGCTAGACAGCGATATGGGGCCCGAGGGAGGTCACAGGCCGAACGGCTGTCATCGTCCCACGGACCCACGTCTTTCAAGGTGGTTTGTCTTTCACTCGTGGCTGATGAAGATGGTGATTAATGAGCTGCAGAGTATTCTTGTTGTCTGGGTGCGGTGGGGGGAGAGCGGGACCTGGGGCATAGGGGTAAGCCATCGCGGAGCAGTGTCGCGTAGGTCGCGAGCTTGTCGCCTCAGCCAGTTGACGCTAATCACACGAGTGAGCCATACATCTGGTATCGCGCAGAGTAGTGCGCGCCATGCCCATAGGGTCATGGCATGTGTCTGGGATCGAGTTGTGGCGCGGTTTGCAAATCAATCCGCCCGGCTCCAATGCGGACTCCTGGCTGTTTCTGGTCGGCGCCCGGTTGCGGCTGGGCATTGCCCATCGCTCGTTGCCCGCAGCCGTGTGGAGGCATGGAGACTGATCGGGGGAAGCCGGCAGTGCCAAAGCCAGCAGAGTGAGGGTTATCTTCGTCACGAAAATAGTCCATTGCTGCTGTCTTTTGGATATGCCAGCCATGTCGCGCAAGCGCGGTCAGGCGATACGATCCCGGCACGCCGTCCTTAGCGCCCACAGCATCATCTGCTGCATGCCCGCGAGCTTGAGCGCAACATGACCCGAACCGCCAGGAACGCCCTGGTGAGCCTCCCCCTTAGGGGACCCCCATTTTTTTCCTTCTGGGGTGGGCTGTCAGGCAACCCACCTGACTCCACCCCCCTACGGTGGATGGGGGCCACCTGCTGGGCGCGTCCCGGGTGCAACACACCCCACCTCCTTAACTCACGCGGAGGTGCTTCGCCTCCTGCGTTAGTATTATTATTATTATTATTACCAACGCCATGCGCGACACCACCCGCGGTGTCGCTGGCCCCATGCCTCGCCATGGGGTCACTTTCGGTGTCGGTGTCGGTTAGGACCGTTGCTGCAGATGGGCGCCAGTAGAACTTCTGTCGCTCTGTCACTCTTAGACAACTTCCTGTGTTAGCCTTAGCTGTCAGGCACCTGAGAGCCAACCTCCCTGGTTCGCCTGGCAACAACTTCCGACCACAACGCCTTTATTTGTTGTCCAGTCATCATGCAGTCTTTACAGTCGCGTGCATTCAAAGTACCGCATCACTCCATCGCTCGGCCGTGCGCGTGGCCTTCGCGGCTCGCAGCGCGACCGCGAGGCTGGTGACGAGGTGTGTGGTTCCCGAGGACAAGGTCTTCTTCGACCGGGAGAAGGAGTTGCAGACCATGCAGCTCATGCTTGCAGCACCACCGACCATTCAGCTGATGACGGGGCCGCCAGACTGCGGGAAGACGGTGCGTGTGGGGACGATTCAGGAGGGGACCTGCTGGGCCAACTGGCGCACGATCTTGGCCGCTGTCACCGTCCCTTAAGAGACACGTGCAGCAACCTCCATACTATTTGCAGGCGCTGCTCGGGCGCCTGGCGAGCGCCTATCCCGGAAAGGTCCTGTACTTGGACTTGAGGCAACGAGACACCACCAGCCCTGAGTTGTTTGCCGCAGAGCTAGCCGCAGAGCTAGAAAAGCAGCTGAAGGGTTCGGGCTGGCCCATCATCTTGTGGGAGTTCAAGTTGAACTTCGGGGTGGGATCATGGTCGCTGGGATCAATCTCGCATAAGAACATGGCGGTGCCCAGCGCGCCGGGGCCACTCGAGCGCATGCAGGAGACCCTGGAGGAGTGGATCACCGACGCCGCCAAACAAGCCCCTGCGAAGCCGCTCATCATCATCGGTAAATCTCCCCGCCGCGCCGAACGTTGAGGCAGCCCGCCCCGAATCGCATGTATTGACGCCTGCACACTTGTATGCGCTTCTGCTAGTGCCATGACATTATCTTCCCCTCCTGTGCTCACAGACGAGGCCAACCGCCTGACCGACTGGAAGGAGGACGCAGCTCTGCAGGTGTGTGCAGCATGGGGTGGCTGTATGTGAGCGTGCCTGCATGTCCACTGCACAGCGCCCCAACGTTTTCTGGTCGACTGAAACCACCACTTTGGATCCTGTGCAGGGGCTCCTGGACATGTTCGTGAGGCACTCTGGGAACGCCCCGCCCTCTTTTATCTTCATAACATCTTCATACATGAAGAGCCAGCCCAAGCACTTCATAAGCCTCTTCATAGCAGTCTTCATGTGGCACTTCATGGCCTCTTCCTATTAATTCCCTTCATTACATCTTCATTTCATGTTCATAAACGAAAATGAATCACTTCATGTGCATGAAGGCGCCATGAATACTTCATGTGCGTGTGCTGTATGAAGACGCCACAGAACGCTTCATTGTAGCATTTAGGTGTCGACCCCGCACTCCAGTCGCCGAATGCACCCGCCATAGCAAACACTGCTACACCTCACGCACGGGGCCGATTCCAGGTACGTAAGGGTGTGCTAGTCATAATGCGTACCACAGGCCGCACTACTCGACCAGTCCTCACGGCCCCTCACCTACAACGCGCTCTGCTGCCCCAGCACCGGGTAACACTACACCCAGGAACACAATGCTTGCTGCTGCCTCAAGGAAATGCTATGAGCCACTCCTCAAACAAACCCCTTCACACTGTGCCCATGCGGCCGAGCCACATCGCTTCCTGCCCCAACATCGCCTACCCATCACAACTCTCACCCTGCCGTGATAGCGACACTGCTTCGGGGCTACTCCCCCTCTTGCGCGAGCACTCTTTTCCATGGCAACAATAGCGCCAATGAAGTTGTAGTCGAGCTGTTGAGTGCAGAGCTTATGCCTGCCGCTAAAGGTGCCACCCAGGGTGGAGGGCGAGGGCGCACAAGTAAGTTGCCAGTCACGGTCTGGTGATACTACATGTGCCCCAGGCGTCAGGTTGGGGCATACAGTACAAAGCTGCGGTGTACAGTTTGGGAGACCAAGAAGCTTGACTCACCCTCTGCAGTACGCTGCACCATAGGCTCGTTTGTAGCAGCTCCCATTTGAGCGGCACGTCAGCACCTGCAGCGAAAAGTCAACGCAAGCGGCGTCACGGCACCACGACTAGCCACGATAGCAAGGTCTCAGGCCCCTGCCGTTAGATCTTGAACGCCCTTATAGTGCATGACGCACCGTGTAAATGAGGGCCTTCCTTCAGCTGCCTCGCAAGATAAGCCAAATTGTCGCGACTGTCATTGCAGGCGCGTTGACCGGGCTGGCCGAGGCTAGCGCCAATCGCAGCGATGGTAGCGTCAACATTATTGCAGTTGCTGTGAGTGGCCTGCATCTGCGGCATCACAACAGGGCCAGGGATAAGGCAGGGATGTGTCGGTCAACGCAGTTGTCTTTCACTGGACACGAGCAGAACCGGATACATAATATATGCGCAGCGCATACAGCACAAGCCATTGCGAGAAAGGGTGCCCTTGACCTGCTGTGGCGCTCAGGCAGCCGTTCTTCCCGAGCAGCGAGTCTGGAACGCTCTGCCGCGGAACGCAGTTGCTGCCTTCTTACCTTGCTGATACAAGTAGAATGTATCAATGCTCCGGCATTGCATATGATGGACATGGCGACCAGACAGCAAAGGACGCCGGGGACGCCGTTGACCAAGCAACTCGACCGGCTGAGGTTGTGCAAAGAGTTAATTGAGGGAATATCTCTATATGTGTTTGAGTGAGTTGCAGTGTGTGATAATAGCTGGACATGGTGGCGAGAACCGAAGCGCAAAGGGAACAGGCGGAACACAACGCTGCATGGGCACCCATGGGTGCAACTGGAGCTACAGAGCCACTGCGCCTCTGGAAACATTGCTGTATCCTGTTACAGAAACAGCACTTCAATGGTTACAGCAACAGATGCCGGCACGCTGACTTGCCAGCACGCCGGGACTGCGGGAGGATGTGCCGAATTAAACCAGTAGTGTACGCGCAGTGCGCTAGTTAAAGCACGTGTATAGTGTTT